>CAIGRQ010107712.1:0-13360 GCA_903798375.1 Fraxinus sp. D2006-0159 | reverse complement strand
TGTGTTAGATAGAATTTCTAATTTCTATCTAGATATTTAAAAATGGATAATTATCTTCACAAGTCACCACCCCATTATATATGGATCAGGTGTTGGGTGAAGAATGGGTGATGGTGCGTGACAAACACGTTGATTAAAAAGTTGGAGAGGAAATGATTATAAAGAGAAAAATTATAATATTTAAATATTTTTCTCATTTCCACCTAGGGTAATAAGTATTTATAAATGGATAGTTTTGTTCACAAGTTACAACCCTATTATATATGATCATGTGCTAGGAGAAGGACGCGTGATGGTGCACGACAGCCATTGATTAAAATGCTGGGTATATAAAGAGAAAACTTGAAATATTTAGGGCAATACGTATTTAAAATGGATAGGTTTGTTCACAAGTCACAACCATATTATATATCGATCATGTGTTGATAGAAGGATGGGTGATAATGTTCGGCAAACATTAGTCAACAAGTTGGGAATATGTAATTATAAAGAAAAATTTTGGTATATTTTGGGTAATAAGTATTTAAAAATGGATAAATTTGTTCCCGGGTCGGAGCCTTATCTTATCTGGAAAGTTGGTGCGCGACACAGGTTGATTAAAAAGTTGGTGAACAAGAAAGATAAAAATCGAAATACTTTTAATGCATCTAAGATGTATAGATAGAATTTTTAATTTCCATCTGCGGTAATTAAGTATTTAAAAATGGGATAGTTTTGTATGATTTTGATTTAAAATTAAAGGGAATGAATTAAAATAGAAAATTCATTTGTAAGCATAAAAGATTTGGATGGGCCGGGGTCCGGTCAATTCATCTGGGCTCTCTTTCTACTAATTGCAGTCATAGAGGCTAAAGAGAAAGGCCTAACTATTGCTACATGGGCCCAATTTTGAACAAGTTCAATTGATCCAAGTCCTTTTCTTTCATCTTTTAAGTGTCAGACAGAAGGAATATTGATGGTTGAATGTTGATAACATCCTTGAGTAATAAATTTTCAATATCAATTCAATTTAATTCACAAATAAATATCTTGAAATTAAGTTTTATAGTCTTCTATTAATGAAAGTTGTGTGTGTCAAGTCTTCAACGAAAATATTAGTTCAAACTGCACAAAATAATAATATAATTAAATGAGCAAATTCTCCTAAAAACAACTTAATCTTTTAGATAAAGTGGTTAAACACTGTCTCTCTTACTTAACATGTTTATAAAGAGGCTTCAAAATGTATTAGCCAAGTTAGGCGAAGGCATGGTCGGCTCAACACTGGTTGACAATAAAGATCATGCCAAGCACCATTGTAGGACCCCACTCGAGCCTTTACGCTTAAAAGGGGAAACAAAGTCGCATAAACTTATGGAATTGTACGAACTTGTAAACTAGTTCCATGTAACTATACTAAGCTCAAATAATTTTAAGCATGTCAAGTTAATCCCATCACAGCACACTTCAAAATCGTGTCCGGGAACTACTCATCTATATTTACCTCATGGTTCTTATCAAGCTGCTTAAAACGCACCTCTTGTTGCATACATTGCAAAGATTCATATCCATGAGATTTTGAAATAAAATTCTCAAGGCACGAAGCCATTGTCTACATTGATTTTTCAAAGTGGTCCATAAGTACTAGCTACTAAAGTTACTCGATTATAACTTTCATACTTGAATACGATGTTGATATCCAACCTATACTAATGGTCCCTCTTAAGACATTCCTATTCATAGACACCTATAACTCATACTACTAGTTCACACCCTTCAAAACATTCCACTGCATGGATACATCTTTGGCATAATGAAATCTCATATTATTTAAGATCCAATCTTTTTTGATATTCCCATGCCCCACTAATTTGAAGTCTTAGTACACATTTCACGAGATTTACAAATTTTACTTAATTATTATCTACACATTTTATAGAACACACTGCTCATAAGCACTTAAACATAATACCAATCAAGTACCCGCGAGTTTTCAAAATTGAATGATAATATATTTCTTTATTAAATGTCAAGGTCTTAGACAATTCCTCGATGAACCACCTGATTTCTATTCATCGTGGTATGAATTTTTAGGTTTCGCTGCTACCTATGAATTTTTTGTGAAAAAATGAATTAAGAATGCACGTAGAGAGATAAGTTGAAAAACAAATTTAAAAGTGTAAATTCATATCAATATCATTCATCATGAGAGTTCCAACCTAGCTATTAGTTAGTTGTCCAGACAGGTTAAGAATTTAATGTTGCCACCGAAGTTGTTGGATCGAATTTAGGATTGAGTGTCATGTGGTTGTCTAAAAGACGGTATATATTGTTAGAAATATTACATCGATAACGTGCATGAATTATATTTTTATAACGTAGATTTTACTTGCGCGAAATCGAACATAATTTCGATTTACCAAAATAGAATTTGAGAAGACGAAATGATAATTATTAAAGCCGCATATGTGAGGATGGATTTAATCATTTTCATTATTCAACAAAAAATATTTTTTATAATCAAACGAATAGTTAGTTTTTCTGAAATCAAATCTCAAATTCAAAGAAATCGAAAAATAAAATAGGAAATACAAGTGATTGGATTGGTCGAGGTAATTGTTTAACACTTTCTCCTTAATATGAATTTGCCCCACATCGGTGCTAAAAAAATTTCGACAATCATCTCTCAAGATACAACCATCTCAACAATCATGCTATATTTCTTATTATTATTTGTCCACTTGAACCCTTGTTCCGCGAGACCATGGTTTCTCACTTGGCTCTTCATGCTTCTAGACTTTAGCAATGTCGGATGGTGACATAACACTTGATTTTATTTTATTTTATTTTTTAGAATCTAACTTATCTTGGGTCATTGAACTTCGATTTAACATCAATTAGTGAGATGTTAGACACCGCCAAGTTGATGACTTGAACGTAAAGCTAACGGCGACTGAAGTAGCCTTCCACATGGACTTGGTCAATAGTAGTAATAGTCACTTAACTTTTACCACAACCGTAATTAGGTCGCTGAACTTTAATTTAATAGCAAATAAAACTCCAATTTCACAATATTTTTTTTTTTTATGTGTTGTGTTTTTCTACTACTTGTTTCATATCTACTTATTTTAATGTTCTCGATAGGATTAATTGAAAATGGACAATAACTTGTGAATATTCCAAAAAACAAGTTAATAATCCCAAACCAAATCCATAAAAGTCATAATTGCTACTATAAAAAGTGCAGGAAACGAAACGGAGCCAACGAAACGGAGGTGCTACCAAAATATTATAGGAATATAAAATAAAAAATAAAGGAAAATTGTAACGCCAAGGGTCTCTGCCTTATATGTAGATAATGTCATAATAATCATAATATGGATTTAAATTGCAAATGTGACTTTCAATGCATAAGCATATGGATTTTAATTGCAAATATGCCTTTCAATACATAAAATTTAAAATAAAAATAAAAAAAGCTTTTGTTATATATAAAATATGTTGAACAAGTTTCTTTAGATTTGGTAATTCAAGATGGTATCTAAGAGCTCTTTAGTTCAAAGCTTGTCATCATGAAAATTGTAAACGTGCTAACAAAATTGAATATATAACGAAATAAAGGAAAATTTGTACTTTTCATTTCCAACATTTGCAAAATGTAGCAAATTTGACCTCAGTTTTTTTTTTTTTAGCATAATCCGTCCCAAACCTTTCAATTATGTAACAAAACTCGTCATTTCCTTCATTTTGATCATTGAATGACGAATTTACTCCTCTCTTTAAATAAATAGAAATAAAAGAAAGCAGCAAAACAATGAAAAATAAGAATAATTACAAATGAAGTCCCACAACTTTTTCAAAAGGTGCAAATAAATTCCACTTAAAACAATCAAATACATGCAAACACACAAGGGCCGTGGAGCACCAAAGAAGATGAACTTTTTTTTATGTGCTAATATCATAATATGTATTTTAAGTTGGATTTATTTGCACTTTTTGAAAATTTATGGAATTTCATTAGTAATTTCCTTTTTTTTTTGGTTATTTTGCTACTTTATTTATTTAAACTGAAGGGTAAATCCAATATTTAATAGTTAAAACGGAGGAAATGACGAGCTTTATTAAATAATTCAGAGGCTAGGTGAATTGTGCTAAAAAAAAAAAGGTCGAGGGTAGATTTGTTACATTTTGCAAAAATTAGAAACAGAAAGTACAAATTTCCTTTAATAAATAAGTTTGCGGTGAATGAGTAACTGTTTAAACCTTTTAGACGATGATTCTAAATTATAATCATTTTTGAGTTGAAGAAAAAGAAAAAAGAGAATTATTGCAATCATACAATCTCCTCTAAGGATAGAAAAAATTGTGAAAGAAACATACAATTTGCAGACTTGAACATTATTCACCAAACCCCTCATTCTCCCTCAATCTGATGCATGAGGATAGTTTCTTGATTAATATCTTTCATTCTTGCCCCCTGATTTTCCTATGTAGTTTTCAAGATATATGGAAAAAATGGCAAACCTGCTCATACAGAATCAAATTCTTGTTCTTTGTAGACGGGAATTTCAAAATCAGTTGAGCGTGGCCAAGTCAAATCAACTGGCCACGACTATCAGTTTAGACTGGTGCTTGGCTTTTTAACTCGATCGTTTTATTCACAGTTTCAATGACACTCAATGCTTTATGATTCTTGAATCCCAACAGTCCCTGAATTTCTGTTAATCTTCCTGGAAATTTTATCTGCTGCTTTCCTTTCATCATAATCTGAGATAACTGAAGAATAATCTGCAGCACTTGCTGTGACAACACTCCACTCGATACTGGCCTCACTCGGAGCGTACTGCGTAGTAGGACTTGGACTCATACAAATCGGCATATGATCAAGATCAGATTCAAATTTTAACTTCGAATAAGTGGTGCTTGATATATTTTCAATTTCGAATAAATCAGAACTAGCATCACTAGCCATGTCATCACAAATTGTAGTGTTTCCAGGAGTAGAAATTGTAAGATTCTTGCCTGATTTTGGGATAGCATCCCAAGTTAACATGGAGAGTTTCCTCTCCAGGTTCCTAGCGACACCTCCTTTCACAGACGAGCTGCACGAGCCAAACACTTCAAGTGATTTCCGAGGCTCGCCTGGTTTTTCTTCCTTCAACTCTTCCTCCTCATTTTTTGCCTCGGAACTGGCAACCTGGAATTCCAAATGGTCGACCCTTTTTGATCCAGCTCGAGTAGGCTTTAATTCATTGGTCATTCCAGGCGCCACAATTTCATTAAAATGAGCAGATTTCTTACTGAAACAAGGTCCTTGGCAAACAAGACCAGCAAAAAATCTCCTCACAAACAGTCTTTTTTGCTTCGTTTGAGTTTCCATTCTGCTCATATTCTGCAGCAACACATTTTGGCTGTTCATGCCATTTTCTTGAGAACAAACACTCGGATTTCTCGATACTACTGGTGGCTCCACTCTGAACCGACGATCCAGTTTCACGTTAAAGTATTTGTCAGCCCCAAATACACCGATTTCATCATCTTTACACATGGTTCTTTCTAAACTTATTGTACGTGGAGTCTCTTGAGGAAAACTGAAAGCCAGAGCTGGATCCTGAACCGGGCCCGAGACCTTAAAAGTAAAGTTCTCTCCAGCAGTATTGAGATAAGAAAATGAGTCCACCCTGAGACTTGTAAGGTTATCTTGGTTGTTGATACTAAATGGTAACTTCTTAGTATCTTTAGCTGAGATGTGCACCAAGTTTTCTTTAGCAGTGTCTAGGTAACAAGAAAACGAGGCAACACGCAGACTCGCGTTATCTTCAGCAGCCATGGATTTTCAACTTTGAATTCGGAGGATGGCTCATAAGTAGTATAATACTGATATCGTACAGTATTAGGAAAGAAAAGAAGTTGAGTCCTATGCAATACTAGAATGGGACGGAGAGAAAATAAAAATGCGGAAATTTTTTCTTGATTGGCTTCATGAAAAAGCTGTTGGATTAAATAGGAAAGGCGACAATGAATGTTTGGTATAAGACATATTTCATTTTTAGAAGAGTAACAATGTATGTACAAAGTGAAGATGATTCTTATGTGAGGTGACATTAAATGATACTGACAATACAGTTGATCTCATATCTACACATTTAATTAGCATAATCTAATGGAGATAATCCCCAATTTGCACATACAGCATCACTCCATCTTTCACCCCACATCACTTTGTCATATCACATGGGGATGATCCACATTTTGTACGTGTAGCATTGCTCTTTTACAGTTCTCACATTGACATACCAATTTGTTTTACGAGGACGGTTTTATCAACACTAGATTTTGCTGGATGAGTTCAGTCAATGTCTTGAACCCGAAATTATGAAAACTTGCAAAACTAGGTTAGTAAGCTCGACCGCTTTTGCTTTAATATTGTTCTTTGCCGAGCATACTTCGTTCTGCTTATGAGTTTTAACCCTTTGAGATCGGCTTTATTCAACTTGCTAAACCCATGTTCGGTGGACAATAAAATCAGATTTTGATAATAGTTAATGAAATGTATTATTGAAAAAATTGTTGGTCTCATGAAATACGTAGTTAAAGTTAATCGTTGACTTTAATTTTAATAAAAAAAATCTGAATTTTATTTTTTATTAAACGGAGGCTAAATTTGGTTCGGTCTTTGTTACCTCGTTGGTTTGGCGGGTACGAAGTTCCAAATCATTTTTTTGTCTTCCAAATTTTTGGTCTCCTCAAATTTTGCATTTAAAATTTTTAGATTGGACAATATGCAGGTAGAAAAAGTCATTATTTGCACTAGAATCTTGGGTATGAATTACAATGACTACTTTCACTTCAATTTAGGAATATACATTTAATGAAGATCTTAAATTTTGGCAATACTAGTAGATAAAGAAGTGGCTCAAAATAAGCTACAAGATCTACCATTCATTCAATCTAACGAACCCGGACAATCTATAATGCATCTTTGGCTATGCTCAAACATTTTACTTATAAATATCTTTTGTGGGTCAAAGCTAGAATAAAGTACTTATATTGAAAGTAATCTTACTTATTGTAAAAAAATAAGCTCTCAATTAGTAGCATTTTTACATATATTATGTATAAAAAAAAAGGTTCAAAAGTAACTTTTTAATCTAAGAAGTAACTTTTGACTTCTCAAACCCTCTACCGAACGAGCCCTAAAAAAGAAAAAGAAAAAAAAAAAATCTAATGTTTGAAAATAAAAAGTTTCTTAAATTTAATTTTAAGTAACTTTTAAACTAGCTAGCCAAACATGCTATATAGGGTCCCTATCCCAATAAATTGATTGTGTGTGTTTGTGTGTGTTCCAAATGCTTTATGATATAAATGCTTCATGGAGATTGGTAGCTGGCACGAGCTATGGCTGCATAAAAATATTACTTCTTCTTATTAATTATTTATTTATTTTTTTGGTTTTTTTCTCTATTTTCCACAATTTTCCAATTAAAAAATGAAAATTAAATGCCATAAATAGTTCCATATCGTGTTAGAAGAATCAATACCACGTATGTAATTGATCGAGCATGCACTACTCAAAAGGCCTAACATATATAATTGTTTTCCTCGAAAAATTATCCTTTTCCAATGAACTTTCAATCTTGAACTAAAATTTGCATAAATGCCAATTACAAAGTTACATTGTATGGCATAGCAAAGCCAAGAAAGAAAATAAATAGTAGTGAAAAATCTAGCTTTAAACCAAAGGGGAGTGCTCAACTCAAACATATGGATGCCATCTGATCGAGACAAAAAAGAAAGAACGAACCAACAAAAGAATGAACAAATACTACTATAAGTTTTCCGTTCTGCTGAAAATGTAAACCTGATATTGTACCTGAGTCAAAAATGGTAGCTCGTGTTTTCCAGAAGTTGTCAAAATCCGTGCCACTTATCCTTCTGGTTTGGTGCTGTTTTCACCAGAAACCCAGTATCGTTTAACGGCAAATAATACCCTTTGAGCAACTCGCGGACCTTCCTCATGATCCACCATTTTCATCCTCCACCTCATGCCCGATGCAATTCTCTTCACTTTGTTAAGAACATCAGCATTGTCTCGGATTATAACTGCACCTTCTGGTCTTAAGATTCGATCCATTTCTAAGAGGATATCTTCTGCATTGCACCTACAAACTTCGCGTTTTAGCAATTGAAATACCGAAATTGTAATTTTCCTTTGTTTACTGATCAAGCTTGTATATAATGGTCATGCTGCGGATTTTGGGGCAATTTGATTGATCTAAATGCAACTCCCAAAGAAGAGCATTCGACTTTAACTAAATAACAACATTCAGGATAACTTACTTGTTCTTGTACAAGCTAAAAACACCGCTAGCATGAATAAGGTCGTAAGTCCTAGGGTATGTGGAGAAAGCTTCACACCTGCACGACAAGAAGAAACACGCCAAAAATATTACAGAAAAAAAAAATTCAAAAAGTTTCATGCTATGAAGAGAAAAAGTTACAACTCATCGTGCAACTTTGCCCAAACTATGTTTTAACTATCTTTTAGTTGCGAATCATAGTAGGCAGCATAAAACAAAGTTGTTAAGGCTTGTCGATGGAAATACAGAGCAAAGAACAAAACAAGTTAAATTTCAAAGAGAAGTACCAATCATGATATATGCCGATCAAGCCTCTTTCATATATAACACCAAGAGTATCTCTCTCGGCTAGTGTTGGCACAACGTTCATTACCCATACTTTCGCAGATTCTATCGCTGCAGCAAAACTTCCTAAATAGGCATTCATATCCATGATATTGCGATACCTTCCTGTATCGAGAAGTTTATTAATCCTCTTATAAGATTCAACATACTTCTGCCACATTTTATTGTCTTCATAGAATGCATCAATAGAGACTCCAGGAATATCATCAGCCGCTATTCTTGGAGGAACGGCATTAAGTCTCTCTGGAAATGGCTTCAGTTTTCCACCAGCAACTTCATCTGAACTCAAAGTCTCGGGATAAGGTGTCACACACGTCTCCATTTTTTGATACCTACAAGTTATCTTAAGATGCTTATTTCAAGCCAAAGAAGAAGGCGTATAAATGTAAATCAGAATGATGGCATAAAACGAATTTCTCTTTGACTATAGGCATCAGCAGCATACAGAGTGATAATTATCTACGTTTCTTAATGTGTACAACAAACAGGCACATATGAAATATTGTTCCCAAGAACCAAATGAGGTATGACATGACATAAGTTTAAGAAAGTGGTAGTCATCTTAGGTTCATTATGTGAATATCCTAGGTTCTTCATGGCAAGACAATCTTGTTTATCGAACCCTTAAGAATTAACCTATCTTATAATAAAACAAGATCTTCAAAATCTATTCCTCAAAGATATGCAACATGCGACACTAAAAACAATTTTTACTTAAAAATTCTAATGAATAAGATGTGTTCACCAACAAAAGGTAATTAACTTCAAAATAGAGCGAGTGGAAATGCTGTTTGTTTGGTCCAATGTTAAAGAAATTGATAGAATGTAAAAATTATGAGAAAATATACCAGACATTGTTTACGTATGAGGCTTTGCACATAGAGGCTGTATCTCGCTCCATGCAGTCCATATTATTTATTCGTTTCCTCCATATAGCAATTTCACCCTTCTCGTGTGTCTTTTCCCAGCAAAGAAGTTTGGCAATATCTTCAATCTTCCTCTGTTCCTGCTCAAGTTCCTCTTTGGGACGCTCCCATGCTTGATAATTATTCCTCCAGTTGATAGGAGGACCTGAGAGTATCCAGTATCCACCTGGTCTAAGCACTCGATCAACTTCAGTCATGTACATCCCGTCTAGAGAAATGAATATAATTTTTCATTATGCACTATACAATAGTAAAACTATACCAGAATTACGTGTATTGCAGTTTAGTCTTTATGGACTATGAATAACAACCTATGAAATATTGTTATTTCAAACGTCCACATAATAAAACAAAAACTACAGAATTACTGTCCTCACCATTTGAGCCCCACGGAATTAAACAACGTGAACAGTGAGCCATGTCGAATGCCCTGGATGGATATGGAAGCTTTATAGTTCCTAGTACACCAATAACTGCAGGAACACCCCTTTCAAGAGCGAACTGAACTTGTGCTTCATGCGAGTCTCTTGGAGCAAATGACATGGCAATGACATTTTTCTTAAACAGGTAGGCTCCCCAACTTGCCACCTAACAGGGCATACACAGTAGTATATCAATTATGGAAATCAAGATTACGAATAGCCAGTTTGGTAAGGCTTTTGGAAAGCCAAAAGTTGTTTCTAATATTAAGAAGTTTGCTTTGAGCATGTTTGAATGGTTATAAGAGCTTTTGGAGGAAGCTAGCACAATGTGACTTCTTGAAATGCTCTTCTACAAAAAAGCAGAAATAGAAGCTATCCAAAAGACTCCTTAGGAATGGAAAAATAAATATAAGTATATTTTTAGTCGAAATTTCTGCAATACAATTTCATAGTCATGTAATCATTTAACACGTCAAGTAAAAGGTGATGTTGGTATAGCGGGACATGAAAACTAGGCACGAAAAGCAAATCAAGGATAAAATTAAAGGTTTTTCCTTCTCTATTCTTTTTTGGGTGGAGATAAGTAAGATTTACTCACCCCACATCCCGTATCCAGAGCAGTTCTCACTGTACCATTGTCCATTGGGATCACAGCAGCAAGTTGTTCAATATACGCATCTGCACCCTGGGGAAACTGTGTTCCACCTCCCGGGAACCTAAATACATCACCTTCATATTGGACCCAGTTCTGAACTGCCTTCTCAACCGTCAAGCTCTTATGGGGTGCATTTGCATATGGCACGTAGTCACGACTCTTAGGCCATTGGAATGGCGTCACGTATCCTTTAGGTGCTGGGATAAGACAACGCAACTTCTCTTCCTCAGGTGGGCAATGTCTCTCTCTATAATTCATATTTTCCCGAGGAAATGTCATTGCCCGCATTTGTTCTTGACATGGCGTATAATCAATGTATCTATCATCACACGGCTCAACTATTTTGACCTCGAATTTGAAGTTGTCAGCTTGGCCCCTCTTGTCACCATGATGAGTTTCGAATTCAATGTTCGAAGGGATACTGCAGTCTTCGGCCTTCTCTGTCATTTCAAGGGCTATACTGTCTCCCTTCCCTGCTCCACTTCTTTTCCATGCTCCTAAAAGATAGAAGAAACAACAAAGACCGGCTACAATAAACATCGAAACCGAATTTCTAGTTCTATTGTCTCCGGGATTCCCTTTTGTAGCCATGATTCACCTGCAATTTTTTTTTTTGACAGAGTCACTTAAAAGCATAGAAGAATGTTGAAGTGAAAGCTCGAAAACATTCAACACCAACACTCATTTTGCAAGTATGAACAAAATGTATGTGATTTGTGCAAACGAACATGATAACTTATCGGAATCTAGAAATTCGAGGACAATTTTGTACCTCGAGCTGCCTTATAATTTGAGGTTAGCGGGTCTCAATGCCCATGAGTCAAAATCCACCTACCTAAAGGCTCTGGAATTTGCAGTAAGAATCAAATTCCACGTAAACCTATTGCTTAAAAGACAATTTCAACAATGTGGCGAGTCATGTTCATTATTGTATACGAACCTTTATGCCAGGAACAGAGACTGGATAGTATTAAAGAAAAACAAGAAGTTCAAATTTGTCCTGCCGAGTAGTGCACACCAAACAAGTCATTAATCTACTCAGTACATTTCTGTCCTTGCCTATGTACAACATATAACCAAAATTTAAGACGGTTCGTGTATAATCTATCCGCTGATTTCAATACAACTTCACAAAAAAATAAGACAAGCTCTCAGGTCTACTAACATTTAACAAATATTCCCCGAATCTACAACATCAATCGAAAAATAATCGCTTCTTTTTCTCTTTTCCTTTTGATTCCAAATAATGGTTTCAATATCTCTTCTCAACAATTATGAAATATATGTCACTTTGCAATCTGTATGCATCATCTACGTTTGAATAAATGTATAAAAGAACAGATTCAGGAAAAATGATCCCTTTTGCATGGGATAACAGCAAAAGAATACAATCATGAAGGGAAGAAAATGAAACAGTATAAAACAAAGAATTAAAAATGACGGCAGATCTGCATAAAGAATAAGGATTATTACAGATTGAAAGGAAACAGAAGTATAAAAATCCTGAGGGCCTAAATGGATCGGAGAAATTTTTTGCATTAATTGTCTTTGGAAATGGAAATATGGATGAGAATTTGGAGGGAGGTTGTAGTTATTAATCTGAATGTGCGCAGTAGTATGCGCGTAATCTCAAAAGGGTCGTTTGGACATGCCAATCTGGGCATCAGGATAAAACAAATTATTAAACCCCTCTTTGATTTAATTAAAAAAAATTAAGTTGATTTTAATTATATAATTCATGAAATAAATAATTTTTATTAATTTTTTTATTATATATTCTTGAAACGATTTCTTCGAAATTTTACTTGAGAATATTCATAAGCCAAAATTGTTACTAACTTGAGTTCATTTTTGGTTACTTCGTTTGCGAAAATTGAATCTAGGGCCCGCTCTAGGTATTAGGCGACTTAGTCGATAGCTTAGGCTCCAAATTTTACAATTACTTTTGCATTTTTTGATTTGTAATATTTTTGTTAAGATCCCAACCAAATAAAACTCCAAATAGTTCAATTAGTTCAAGAATCAAGACGTGTAGTTTTTTTTATTATTATTATTTTAATAAAGCTACTTTACCAGAAAGATTTAATTGAAAGCTTGACATAATTGCATGTGACAATAGATAATTGAATAGAAAAGCTGTCAATATTTTAAACTATCTAATGATAGCATGTCACGTGACATTATATCAAGTTTTCTATCAACCTTGATGTTCATATAGCAAAATTTTTATTTTATTTTTTGGAAGTTGAAAATGATCTCATCCTCTTCCTCTTCCTTCTTACAATTAAATCAATAAAATCCAGACTTATTTATGATTTAACTTGCAATCAAAGTAGAAACTAATCTCTTTGAAAACAAATTTAACTCAAGGTAAGCTTCCTCAATTGCCTTCTGAAGCTCAAATTTGGTGGAATTAGGTTTCTGACGGTTAGGAAAAACAAGTTATTTGTGTTTAGATTATTGATTAATATAACAAGTATAAATAATATAATTCAACAATAAACATATAACTCAATATAACATAAATATGAGGAGATTAAAAAAGCAAATCTTAGGGAGTCACGTCAAAGACACTATCCTAAAGTCGTGTTATATCCAGGGGCGGACCCAGCACCTGGCCAGCCCCCGCGGCCGCCCGTGCTGGGTCTGTCGGGAGCTTCAGCTTTTTCAGGT
>CAIGRQ010107708.1:0-16312 GCA_903798375.1 Fraxinus sp. D2006-0159 | reverse complement strand
TATTTGGAGCTGGACCATATGGTTGTCATGCGGAAATTTTACCTTTTTAGTTTGCTCTGGTGATTGGACAATTAAAAGGATTCGATCCAACGCCAAAGAGGGTATTATGATAATTCTATCTCCATGAGGCTGTTAAAAATTACGGTTATTGGAGGCTGGCGAAACCTTTCGGTGATGTTTGATGGTTGACTGGGCTTCCCTTCTATGTTGTTTTGGGAAATTTATTTCAGAATTGTAATCAATAAATTTATTCTCTCTCCTGAACTATATATGTTACCAAATAGGTCAAAATTCATACCTTCTTTTTGGTTCATAAAATTTTGCCTTTAAATGTACTCTTCACTCATCTGCTTGCAGGGTGAAGTTGATTGCCCATTTTACCTAAAAACTGGCAGGTGAGTACTCTGTGTAACAATTGGAACACTTATCCTTGAAGAGAAAAATAGTGAAGATGTCTGATAGCTTTGAAATGTCTTGCTTAATTAATCAGCTGCAAGTATGGTACCACATGCCGCTACAATCATCCTGATAGAAATGGTAATTGGGTGTGTTCACCATGTTTTGACATTTTTCAGTTGAACTAATGTTTCAAATGTTGAACTTTTAAAGTATTTTTTTTAGTAATCAACCCCTCTTGCAGCTGCTATTGTATCTGTTATAGCTTTTCCTCCTGCACATTTTAGCTTTGGAGCTATTACTCCAACNTTTTTCAGTTGAACTAATGTTTCAAATGTTGAACTTTTGAAGTATTTTTTTAAGTAATCAACCCTCTTGCAGCTGCTATTGCATCTGTTATGGCTTCTCCTCCTGCACATTTTAGCTTTGGAGCTATTACTCCAGCGACCTCTCTCCTTCCAACTTTTAATCCTAGGCTGACTCAGACATCGGTAAATTGGAAATTGTTTATGCTTTCTTCTCGTTCACAATATCCTTATGATGTATGAAATTGATTAATTGAGATTGTTGAGCGTCTGATATTTTGCATACAGTTTATCATAGATTTTTTTATTGCTTTGCAATGGTTGTTTCTTATCTTTTCATTGATGAGCTCATAAATATTTTAAGATTTTTATGAATTGATCGGAACTTATCGTGTCCCTATTAATCTAAGTTTATGATATGAACTGAACCATCTTATACAGTTTTCTGCTGTTAGTTTACTTGACATAATTATTGCAGAATATTGATAATATATATGGTACCAAAAGTATTCAAACTCATTTGATTTGCAAGGTCATGTTACTTGTGTCTCTGATATTGCTTCTTCTAGCTTTTGAGTGTTTTATGTGATTTTGTGCTTGATAGAATGTGCGATTTTAATATTTTGAAGTTCTACTCATGAATGTTTATTTGTTTGCCTGCTGCAGCTAGGATTGGCCCCAACTATTTACCCGCAGCGACCTGGACAGCTGGAATGTGATGTGCGTGTCCACTTGATTTTCATTCAGTTCATTGATATCTGCTTTAGGAGTAATTTAGCCGGCAGTAATATGATTTTCCCTTTGGATTTTGTGTTGTGGACATTACTGTCTATGTTTTGGTCTTAAGAGTGAAGGTGTCAGCCTCTACTATATAAGCTGAAAAGAAATATATGTCCACTTTGAAGTGCATTATGCAACTGAATAAGCAATCTTACAATGAAGTTTCTTTAGATATCTTTCTCCACTATTTTCAGTGCCAGCCACTTAATATGTTTCACAGTTTAGGTCCAGTAAATGCTCTTAAGAATATGTATATGTTCTATAAATCTTCTTTGTAGTGGAGCACTTTGGACGAGAATAATTTAAATACCTCTCTGTTTGAAGCTCTATGTTCACTTCTATTTCTCCACAAGTTCATTTTTCATATCCTGATCCTTTTTTCTTTTTTTTTAAATTTCTTTCTTTCTGTTTAGTATTATATGAAAACTGGGATATGCAAGTTTGGAGAAAACTGCAAGTTTCACCATCCTATTGATCGTTCAGCACCTACAGCATCAGCAAAAGAATCTGTGCAGCAAAATGTCGAACTCACTCTTGCAGGCCTACCAAGGAGAGAGGTATCCTCTGAGCCTAATATGGTAACATAATTATAGAACCTTTTGGTTTGTAGTCGGAAATGCAGTTGATGTCCGAAGAAAACTGTAATTAGCAATTGATTTTGCTTCTCTTAAATGTAAATGCACTTGTGAAGGTCCTACATTGCCTACTTTTAATAATTCTGTTCTCGAACATGTTTCACCCCAGTGAATGAGGTCATATGCTGGAACAAAGTAGCGAATGTTTTCTGCTCTAGAAATAGATCAATTTGCTTGAAGTGGCAGTGGGTAATCAATTGATTCAGTTTGTAGTTGTGCTTCTGATTTTTGGGATCAGTGGACGTTCAATGACGATCTGGATTGGCTAATGCTTAAATGCTGCTAGTTTTTGCTTGGTATGGATGAAAATGGATAAGTGAAATTTAGTTTCATCTCCTTGTTGCAACTCTATGTGAAGCAATTATCATTATTGTATGTTGGAACAGTTTGCTAATAGTTGTAAAGTAATATTATCTTCTTGTTATGTTACCTCAAAACATTTATATTGTTGCATATTTTGAGTAAAACATAATTCTAAAGGTGAAATAGTGAAACGGAATATAATTTTTTTTTATTTATTATATTGGCACATCTTACCTCTCTGCCTGCCACCGTTAGGTATCAGTGGTGATGGTCTTGCATTTCTAATTTGTTTCTTGCTAATATCCACTTCTCGAATCTCCTGTAGTTGGTGGGGGTGTTTATGTCGTTCTTTTATATAGTTACAGAACCAACTATTATTTTGATTTTGTTTTGTAGGGTGCAATACACTGCCCGTATTATATGAAGACTGGGACATGCAAGTATGGAGCAACATGCAAATTTGACCACCCGCCCCCTGGAGAGGTTTTGGCAATGGCAACATCACAAGGGGCCTCGGCTCCTGCAGGAGGGGAAGTGGAAGAGAATGGAGTGGAGGCTTAAGCTATTGAACGCAGCAATAGAATTTTCCTTAAACTAGCCAAAGATGTTTTCTTCTGGCTTCTTTTTCCTGTCATCCTTTAATGTATCCTGGACATTGTGTTCCATGAACTATTTGTTGGAAAATCCAGTATGCTGTTGGGCATGTTTTTGGCTTTTTGCTTGTTGACAATTTAGTTGTGAAAATATGTTTACTTGCTCTATTGACCATAGGTTTGTGTGAAATGTGATGAGGATTCTGCATTTGGAAATGTTGTACTGATATAGTCTCGTTGTATATGTTTTAGGCTGTTCCATTTGACGCGAGAGAAGGTGGAATTTGATATAACTGAAGTGGAGAGAACGTGCAGAGGCTGGACTACTGAAGAATTTTCACACTATAGCTGATGCATAGAAATCTATAATTTTTATCAATTTTTTAACTATGCATTTCATTTTTTTTAATCAAAATTGCCTAAAAATTACCGTACGCATAAAGAACCCCATATGTTATGCCCCAGTTCGAGGCTGAGCCAGTCCAATTTTTTGGTCGTAATTTTGTAAAAAAATGATTTTCCTAGGATATGTGATTTAAAAGTAGGAAATATTTTGGATTTATGTTATTTTAGTCCTTGTTTAATTTAATTTAAAAAATTAATAAATATTTAAATTAAAATCAATAATTAATTTTAATCATAAATTTATGTATCTAATCAAATTTTATTGAACTATTCTATTCTCAAAGTTGAATTTTAGCAAAAGTAAATAGAGATCAATTAATATATGATTGAGAATGAATTTGAATGAAAAATAAGTTTTATTTATTACTTGATCTCAAACAGAGGTATGTTTATACGATTTCAATGGATTGGTTGAACATGATGTTAAGGATCGCAACTTTACTTAAGCTCCTTGATTCCATCGCAGTCACAGCTTGCCCAACTTAATTCGTTCATTGTAAATAGTAGACTACTTCAAGTTTGAGTTGTTATTCAAATTATAAAATAGCTCACTATTGAAAAATGTTTAGTCATAGTCTTTCTATTGTTTAAACATAATTTCTATCTTTCAAGCAATTTACTTTGAATGGTTTCAATTTATGTTGCAGATCTTTGACAAATTGTAATAAAATTTTCTTTTGTCCCAAAACGATGAAGGCGGAAGGTAGTTGCCGCACTGTGTCCGTGCTGGGAAGAAAGTCATCCCGTGAAAGATGGAGTTGGAGTTTCTGCTACAGAGCCGTTGTGGCGTGGCATCACGAGAGCTACGAATTTCCATGGTTGTATTTACAGGGATAATTCGCTTTGCCAATTTTCTAATTATTTTCCTCAAAAATCAACCAAAATCAAGCAGCCAGTAATATTCATTCAATTTTTCTTCTGAAGAGGCGGGAAAAGGCGTTCAATTTGTTTGCTCCTATGTTGAGCAAAATGGTAGGTGTCGAATCCCCAGCACAGTTACCACCAACCTTCAATCTAGCTCAAGCTAGAACATCTGCAAGTAGCATCATTATCAGTAGGCCAATAAGTTGCTCCAATCGCAACGAGAATCTGAATCACAAGTTTTACCGTTTCACGTTAACGTCTCATTATGCATCAATTTTCACTTCGGTTCCGAGGCAAAATCCTAATGCGGCTCCATTTACAGCTTTTGTTAGTAGTACTTCTTTCGACATCGACTCTAAACCAAATCAGCTAAATTATTTAACTTTGATTTTAGTGCTTCTATTTGTACTTTTGCTGATATGTTTTGGGCAATTCTTGAAAATGTGTTTTATGGTCACCAAGAAAAGTTCCAGATGTTCAAACGCTGGTGAAGAGGTCCTGGAAAGTGGCCGCTCCATATTGGTTTTCGGATGATACAAAGATGGCGGCTAGCTACTGTTTTTGCTCACTTTAGGAACTACTGGAATTAGTGTTACATTCAATTTTCTTGGCCGTGACTTTTATAATGCCCTTGCAAGTATGCTTCTTAATTTTCCTTATATATTGTGGATGATAACATTTTTCCAGTAGAATGATGGTAATCTTTTTTTGTTTCTGTTGATTCATGGAAGACAAGGACCAAGAACAGTTCACTACACAGTTGTACAACCTAGCTGTTTTTGCTGGTGGAATTCCTGTGAGCACATTGCTCCGCATTCTTAGGTATTCCTCCCGTCAGTCTTTTCAGCATTCTTGAGTGGATGTGACAAATGCTCCATGGGAGAATTCAGTTTGCTTTTAGCTTATTCTCTAGTTATTATCCTGGCGATTATATCATAATCCTGTCTTTGGAGAATATCATCCCAGTAGCATGAGAAATAAATTGTAAAGCCCGTGGATGATTCAATTAGTCCCTCTGTGAACACTGAACAATATACTGGCTCTTTTGATCATTTCCTTTCCTAAATTCCTCATTAAAAGAATTAGATGTAGTTTGTTGTCCTATTATTTTCCCTATGGTTCCATGGGCATTAGACTTAGCATAGAAAGGCAAATATGAAAGGAAACTGGGATAGAAAATATTCTCTTCCCTTTCCTCTCTTATCAAATTGAAATATTAGGAATGTTTTCCCACATATTAGGTAAGTCATGGAGATTGAAAATGTAA
Source organism: Fraxinus sp. D2006-0159 (assembly GCA_903798375.1). Classification (NCBI taxonomy): domain Eukaryota; kingdom Viridiplantae; phylum Streptophyta; class Magnoliopsida; order Lamiales; family Oleaceae; genus Fraxinus; species Fraxinus sp. D2006-0159. The sequence goes on along the minus strand of CAIGRQ010107708.1, from coordinate 10,764 downwards.
ATGTAAATATTTGAATTTATTTAAAAAAAAACCCTCCCTTAGGTATGCTTGTCGTTTCATTTTCTTGTGTTTTTTGTTGTAAATGGACAAGGGAGAGGTTTTATGGTATTTTGGTTTTAGTTCATCGTCTTCGTCTTCATTGAATACATTATGCAAAAGGACTCTACATGGTTATTGCGATCAAGCAATACTTCTACACCTGTTCTTACTGTGATATAGTGATCAACTCTGTTGATTTTTGTTGATTTTATGACCAAATACTATTCTTAGGGATTATGCAAAAGATACTCTTTCTTTTGAGATGGAGATCTTGGATGACAAGCTATTACATGGATTGCTATCTAAAGAATCGGACATTTTATAAAATACAATCTCAATCAATTATTGATAACCCCGATCAACAAATTGTTGATGATTTAAGTTCCTTTACAGGAACGGCTCTTGCATTTTCATTGACACTCTTTAATGCTACAGTGGACTTGATATCTTTCAGTAATATATTATATGGTACTTATCCACCTCTTTTTATTGTCCTTCTGGCATACTCACTTGGTGGAACAGCTATCAGTGTCTTCCTTGGGCAGGTAATTTTTCTTTCTTTGAAAGTGACTTGTTTCATTATAAGTACTTTCTGTATATGCTAGCAATGTATTTTTCATAGTCGGAGATATGTTTCCTTTTGATAACGGCAGTTGTTTACCCTCAGGGATTGGTGACTGAACTTCTTGTAACAGAAAAAAGAGCCAATTTTCGTTATGGACTAGTGTGTGTTAGAGAAAACGCGGAATCAATTTCATTTTATGGTGGTGAGGAAAATGAGATGCAACTTCTGCTGCAGCGGTTCAGAAATGCATTTGAAAATCTCACCGTATGGAAATTTTAAGACTTCTTTGTTTAGCTTTGAAATGTAATTTTCTTAATAGTTTAGGTTGAATTATGTTCTATTCCCACACCTAGTTTTTACTTTGGTACATATTTTTGGGTACCCCAAAGAACTTAAGATTAATTTCACAAGTCCTTAACATTGTGACTTCAATCTCTTTACATCCACTCTACGAGTGCAATGTGCTCACATGTGGACGACTAGGGGTATCAAGAGGGCCCAACCCGGTCCTCTCACCGTAGCAGCCTGTAAATGCTTATAAAATATGGGCCGCTAAATGATTCCTCTATTTTTCTTAAAATTTTTTTAAAAAGCTAGGCCCTATAGACTGGCCTTTCTGGTACCTGAGGCCTGGCACAGCCCGCGCCACCAGGTGGACTGGACCTGGGCAGGCTTGTCATGGGGCCCTGGGGCGGAATCCATAGCAGTTGGCACCCCTAGGGCATGGCAATCGAAGAGATGTATTTATGGTCACCAATTTAAGTGGGTGTTTGGTGGGGATTAAAATTAGATTTTCAGTAGATTGTGATAAAAGTTTTTGAATTGGGCGATTGAAAAGCTATGGAACCTATGAAAAATGTGGTTAATATTGATTGTTTGACTTTGACTTAGATTAAAATCTGATTTTAATCCGAAACAAACATGGCCTAAATGAGTAATAGTTTGATGGATAGACGTAGCATCCAACTCTATGGAAAATTTGCATTGTGGAGGAGTATCTCAAAGAATTCTAATCTGGCTTGGTGTTTATCAGGAAATGAAATCTTCTACAAAATGAGTAGCCTATGTAACTAAGAACTACTCCTGAGTTCATTTTTCCATTCAGGTAATATCTTGAAGTTTTTATCAATGAGTTGAGAGATCAGTGTCGCTGGCATCAGCTGCATTTTTATCATCAGTGCTCTCATTAGCTGCTACTGGGTGAGCACAACCTAATTACCAAGATTCATTAGAGGGAAAGCACTTGGTGCAACTCACGGTTGTCAAACATAACTAGAACTTCTGAAGTTACCCAAATGGATGTTCCTTTATTGAACTTTAACTATGAAGTGGGTTTAGTAAAGAAAGTAATGTTGGATTTATGGACATAGTCAATTTTGTAGGATATTATGAGTTGTAAGAACCATTTGTGACCGGTTGAAGTCAGTGTGTACACACACACATGCAGGGTTGAACAGTGTCGATTATTGAGTTTATTACTATCGTCAGTTTCTATGTGATTTAGATATTTCAAAGATACTGGAGTTGGAATATCATATGGCATCTTTTTATAAGCTAGTTGTCAGCTTTTTAATTTTTATGTTAAAACCTCAACATGGTTCCAATTAATGATTTGATACGGTTGACTGCCACCTAAAACTTTTTGGCTATCTATTGTTAGACTGGAGTTGATGGAATCTTCGGTCTTCAAATCGGATTCTAACGAGAATTTACTGAACTTTATGGGAAATACCTAAAATTGACCGTGTTTGTTGTACATGTTGCCGTCGCAGTGGGTTTTCCTGGTGCCCATTAGTCCGAATGAGTGTGCTTGCTTTTCAATTTCATGCCAGGTTATACTCTGCCAAGTATATCTTTTTATTAGTTCATTAACACATTACCATTTTCAAATGTGGCATACAAAGTATGGTTTAAAAGCCATGTTTACTAGTAACAAGTAAGTGATGTTTAACTTGAATGTTCCATTGGATATTTAATATTTGAGGCTTGCAATTAAAGTTCTAATCTCTTCTTTAAACTTGTTGTTTTGATCATGTAAAGTTTGGACCATAATTTTTCTCAAGGGACACCTTTGATTTTCTAACTTCTCCATGAGAGAGCAATAATTTTGACACCTTTCAAATTTACAGGTGAGTTTGATGATGTATTAAATAGTGACACCAGAAGTGAGTTTGATGATGTATTAAATAGTGACACCAGAAGTGAAGTTGAATCCATGGAAGAAATAAAGCGTGAATTTTGCAGTATAAACAGTTTTAGTGCGTCGAAGTCTAATGGATCTTTGCCCCTTGGTAGAAGTGTTAAATTACTAAATATTGGGCATTTGACTTTATTAACTCCAAGTAAAGCAACTCTTGTCAGGGACTTGTCATTGGAGATCTGTGAGAAAGATCACCTGCTGGTTAGATTCTATATATATTTTATCTTTGGTATATCTGCTTTAGGTGTTAAACAAATGAAAGAATTGATTGACTGCTGGTGTATAGCCACATTAGTAATAGGGTCTATTACATGATTTCTTCAAGTTCGAATCCAGGTTTTAGACAAACATATACTTTTGTATAAATTGTTAACCTTGAGGGGTTGCTCAATTGATCATGCATTAGGTTTGCTTTTCAATAGTTACCAGTTCGAGTTCCCTCAGGGCTACTAAGGTGAGTACCTGGCCGTAAACTTCAGGGTCCCTTGGGATTAGTCGAGGTGCGCGCAAGCTAGCCCGGACATCCACGGTTATAAAAAAAAAAAAAATACCTTTCAAAAAAAAAACATTAACAGGTTACAGGGCCAAGTGGAAGTGGTAAAACTTCATTACTGTGAGCCATAGCTGGCCTCTGGAATTTTGGACAGGGGACAATCACATTCTATGACAAAAATGCAAGGGACGAAGGAGAACAATCTGGATCACAATAAACATAGAGAGAGAAACTCCAGCGTACTTTTCCTTCCTCAAAAACCATATATGGTTTTAGGGACACTTCGTCAACAATTGCTTTATCCTACTTGGAGTGAAGATCCAACTTTCGTGTCAGATAGCAATAAACCAACTGGTATGAGATATTTTGATCTTGTTACCATGTATCTAGTATTCTCTCTCACGACATGTCTGATACATGATTTATCATCAGTCAAAGCCAGTTGTGAATTGTGATTGTAGATAACTTATCTTTGTGGGCATGAATTTGTTTATTAAAATCATTTTGATATAAAAGTTTAGATCATAAATTCAATCTTTGGTGCTGGTAAATATAATGAAGCATTTATTACTCCAGGGACACATGGCCTGATGAGAATGCCACGTTTTTGGCATAATTCGGATGCTTCTCAGTATCTCAATTTGAGTTGATCACATTGGTTTGTGATGATTCGTGAAATGCATATGATATGTTTTAATCAATGGACAATAATAAAAAATATATCAATTCTATAAATGAATTTTAGGGGGTTTATATTCGAACATCAAAATTTAATTTTTTTTTTTTAATTGTTATTGTATTTTCCTTGAGACAACTTTTGCCATGGGTTGATTGGCCGATTTTATGGTGCAAGCAATCAACTGGGCCCAGAAGCAAAAGCTAGGAGGCATCAATCTTTCAGAAGAACTGTGTTTGAGAGAGATTGGAAGCTTTTATTTGATTGACAAATATACACTAGATTATAACTTAGGAAAAAAGGAAGAAATATGTTATGAAAATGAAAAATTGAGTTGCACTGAAGTAATAACTAATAACTAAGAAATTGTTTCCATTGAAGCAAATGCAGTCATCACTTGCCTGAACCTTCAGCACATAATTCGAGGTCTTGGCAGATTCAGCGTGTCTTTGGCGGCTTGAATGATGAATGAGTCTTGGTGATTCATTGCTCATATTGATGCGAATTACCTAGTCTGTTTTCATTCTTCTGAGAAATAGAGCATTGTGAAATGTAGATTTGAACCTCTTAATTTGAGTTGGGTCCACGGCTTAAGTTCATTTCCTGGGGTGGAATATCATGTATATGTACATGTGGCTATCAATATGACAATATCGTATTTATTTTTGTTTAAATTGGGGGAAGGATGTTGGTGTTGGAGGTTTATTGACAGTTTGCTCAAAACGGAGGTTTGAAATTGAAGTAAATTGTCGTTACTCTTTGTTGACAAGAGGATTTAATTATAACACATAGTGATGGAGGATTTATTGACATCATAACTCTGTTGACGAGAGGATTTATTGACATTATAATTTGTATATTTGTTTACCATATCTGATTGTGATGAGAGGATAGATCCATTGTATGAAAATATAATATCAGAAGGCATACAAAAGATGAATTTTCTAAAAGCTTAACAACTGAATGTATGTGTATATTAGGAAATCATCCTTGTAAGCCATAAAATGGTGTAGGCAAAAACTGACTTGGCTTTGTTAATGGGGCATTTAGCTCCTCTAAGTCCTCTCTTATTTCCTTAATCCCACAATCAGAAGAAACAAAAGTAGCTGAAGAATGACTATTGCCTTGCCTTCCATGTAGCTTGTGTATCAAGTTTGGATTAATGTTATAGATATCACCCACCTTGACATGATGCAAGGTTGTGAGAACTAGTACTAAAAATTATTTCTTGAATAATGTTTTCCAAAATAAAGAAAATTAACTAGTGACATGATTTACCCTTTTGCATATGACAAATTATTTTTCGACTGTAGCTCCGTATAATCCGTGAAATTGAATAGGGTCATAAATTATAGACAAGTTCTTTTAGTGGTCTAAGAGTTGATGTGCCCTACTGCATCCCGACTTGCTGATTATTGGGTTGCCAACTTTTGCAATTTGGAGACTGTATTCAAAATGTTTCTTACATTTGTGATTTGTAGCATATGAATCTGTACTGCTGCTGCTTCATGTGCTCTAGCTTTAGTGCTGAAATTCCCGAGACATTGATTTTGTAAGGTCACTGCCTTTTCTGATGCCTGAATCAAATAAAGCACAGACGGATACAAGGTCATCGAAGCCAACAACTAACGAAAATCAAGTTCTGGAAGATGTTCGACTGGACTATAAATTATCACTTTTTGATCTGGATTCTATGTATGAATGGTCTAGTGTTCTTTCTCTTGGTGAGCAGCAACGCCTAGCGTTTGCACGTTTATTGCTTTCTAAACCAAACTTGGTACTGTTGGATGAATCTACCAGCGCTTTAGATGAAGCCAATGAGGTAACTAGTATGGATCTCTTTTTTCTTACTCTTTGATGAATTCCACGTGCACACGTTCCTATACATACTCTTTATATTCAGACTTTAATATACTAATCAAACCAACCATTATTGCTGAAATATTTATCAATAGGCCCCTTGAAACATTTGCAAGGGCTACAGTGCTTCTTGCACACTTCTTGTAGTATGTACATTTTACCGAGTTCCCACGTTAATGGTTCAATTCGTAAGCCACGTGATTGTAAAATTATGAAGCACATGGGTATGGTATGTGATATGTGTCGGATCTTCCAAGTTTCAACTGGACACTTCGTCGTTTTTGCTTATTCTTCCTTTTTTTTCTTCTTTCTTCTTCTTTTCCTTTTCTTATTTCTCACTTTTGCTCTTTGTAAACCTAGCGTTGTCGCCGATGGGGTGGAGAAAGGCGGCGGCGCTAGGTTTTACCTTTTTTTCTTCTTCTTTCTTTTTTCTTTCAATTTCTCCTTCTTTCTCATCTGTATTGGTGGTGGTTTAGGATTTTATTTGTATAAAATGAAAATGAGTTCCATATAGTGCCACTTAGTGCTCCCCTAAATCCAAATTGCTATCAAGTTCCTCATTTCCTATTCTATATAACATTTAGTAATTCCCATAAGATGGACCCAACAACTTCGCAGAGCAATTGGAACATTGAGCCCATCGATAAGGACTTCACTTACAATCTATCAAAGCAGTAGTTACAAGCTCTCAAGGGATAGGGTATGCTCCTTTTGCTCTGTTGCTTAGGACAGTATTATTATGGATGAAGAATGATAAACTCAAGAAAAACCCCAGATTTCATGTTCCATCTCGACATCTTTTATGTTGGATTTGTTCAACTATCATAGATGTAGTGCAATTATTCCTATGATCCAAGCAACTTTTTAGATTTACCTGGATACAATTCTTAAGATTTTAACTTATCTCCTTTGTATAATATTGTCTAGTATTATCTAGTCCATTTTACCGAATATGTTGAAAGTGGTGGTAAAATGCTCGGTAGATGGAGAGAATGAAAGGGAAATAGGAATGAGTATCTAGGAAGGGAAGTGTAAATGCAGTAGTTGTAAATTTTCTATCTCAAACAGGTTGAGATGTAAAAATCAGTATTCTTAAAATATAGACAACGTAATCTGTTGATGATTTTAATGTAAATTCCTAGGTTTGAGAGTCAAAGAATAGAAGAATCTGTTCCTGAATACATGCATAAACCTCATCTCTCGAAAATCAAACTGGAGATTGATTGTGGGATCTCTCAAATTCAACCTCACTGATTGCTATGCAAAGCATTGGATTCAATCATTATACAGTAATATAAATAACTCTCTTCACCTCTAATTTAAGCTACAAAATTAATTAATGTTTCAAAGTATTCGTGAAGGCGACGGCACCACTAAAAGTGGTACTATATTAATAAATATAATTAGTAAATTATGCAGTAAATGTCATATTAAACTGCGTGTTTGACCAGGAATTAGGCATGTAAAAGTGTGTGTATCTATTGCTTTTGCATGGCAGTGTGTGTGTGTGAAATAGATAACGTAGGAATCCATTTGGCTCTGAAATAAAAGGGTGGCCAGCTGCTAATAGAAGTTAGGCAATCGAGGCATTGAATTGCGTCCATTTTCCTTGGATCGGAACGTGTAAATATCACGGGCTTTAAGGAGTTTGCTTTATTTTTCATGCACCTCTCATGTGCCCAATCCCTTTCTTTTGCCTATTTGTTTCTGCCCATAATAATTTTTGTACCAAAGGAGAAAAGGAATAAAAAAAAGAAAAAGGAAAAAACTGATTACGGAGTATTTTTGGACAGAAACTTTGTATTATTAATAAAGTCGAACGTCGAATGAGCAAGTGGACTATTTGAGGTGCATGTATGGCTTTTAACAAGTCATCAACAACTTGGAGAAGTCGAGGAAAATGTCCCCTTCATGTTCAAGAAGAAAATATAAGCTGGAATTGGTTGGATTCTTGCTAGCCAAAAACTATGAAATTGGATGATTCAATCTTTTATATATGAAAAGAATTTTTAAATCAATGTGGCGATGATGTGATGTGGCTCAAGATTTATCAAGCAATTGTTAGTTAATTGGAAGCCTTAGCGTCAGTCCGGGATGGATTTTATCTTGATTTTAATTCAAAATTTGATCGTTGTATTACAGTGGGTGGATCCTTTTTTGTAGTAATCATTGGCTCATTTTTATCATTTTACCAAAGTGCCCTTTTCTAATGAATGATGAAATGAGAGTTAAAGTACGCATTGTCATTCTATCTAACTCAGTCAAATATTGCGGCTTCGACACAACACTGTATAACGGCTGCAAATTCACTTAAAATTTGATACAAACTCCCTCCCAGACACATGCTTAATTTGTACAAAAAAGAGAGGAAGTATATATATACACAAGCACACAATTAAAAACTATGATATTGGGTGATACAATGTGAAAGTGCATGGAGACATGTCCAAGTTCAAGTCCAAGTAGGGATCTCGATTGAGCTCGAAAGAAGCAGTAGTTGAACTTATGTCCTTGCAATGAGTCGATGGACATTATCATTTCATGTTAACTAATATGGTGAATTATACGAGGTCGGAGATAACAACTCTTACAAATTATGTATCGAAGCTCATCCTAACCCCCAATATGATATATACACGACACGACATATGTTAGGATTGACACGACATGAAGCATAATCATATAGGCACAATTTATGCATACGAATACTAAAAAAAATTGTCAAAATGTGCACAAGGTCCCCAATCCTTTCATTTGGATCTACATGTTTACACACTTCAACTCTAATGAAATTTCCAAGTAAATGACTTGACTCCTTGTGTGGCCCCTATTTCTTAAAATTCATTTTCTCTCAAATTTATTTTCAATCACACATCTCATATGATCTACAATTTTTATCAATTTTTCAACACACATTTCATCAATTTTTATAAAAAAATAACTAACGACCTAATTTGTTTTTTATCCAAACCTAACAAGAGCTAAGCAAATCGATCACTCCTCTTTTAGTAATTGAGGTCTTATGGCATTGGTTTTGCAAATTTTTGAATAGATTCCATGCCATTACCTATAGTTTGCATTATAGGTTCGCCGCGTTCTTACCAATTTATGCCAACTCATTGGGCATAGTTGATTTTTTCGATTTTCTTTCATTGGCCGGTGCATATGCAAGTACCAGTAAACCCAAATGTAAAATCAAGAAAACTTTTCAATCCTGGAAAAAGACAAAGAAAATAAGATGTTGCCCACATTTTCAACACATATATGAATTATATCAATTCACACGTATGTGTATGCAGGTAAAGGTCGAAGAATTAATAATTAGAATGGAATGTAAGAAATTCCCTTCTTTTAATTCGACTCTGACCTACTATTTGGACAGATGCAAAAAAATAAGAATAATTTGACACGCAGTTTACAAATTGACAGTGTTTCAGATATTCTTGCGGCGAATTTCTGGATAGGGTCTCTCATTCAACGACATTTTCCATAATCTGCATGACAAAAGGAACCAAGCACGGCTTTATTATTATGGATCCATCTTCTTTTACCCGCATAGTAATATAAATATCCCCTTCTTATTTATTTTATCTAGTATTAAATTTTCTTTATTTCTGTTCCCATCTGCACCTTCAATTATATGCATAAATAAATATATATTTCTCTCTCTCTCTGTGCTCTCTTTAAACAAGGCTCGATTTGTGTGAAATTAAACCGCAGAAATTGGCTAACCTGTTCTTACATTTTCCCTTTGATTTGTCTATTCTCTTTGGCATTGAAGAAAAGAACAAAAGCCCAGAAAAAGGTTTGTGATTTGTCCCCCTCTCCTCTCCAAATTCTTCTACTTGTTTTTCTTCTCATGTCAATATCAACTCAGAAAATTGAGTGATGGAAGTATATATGCTTCTGAATTAAGTTACATGTATACTGTCTTTTCCTTTTTGTTCGTTATTTTTGGTGCTCCTCTCATTTTCTTACATGGAAAGTGTTTGAATTCTTTACTTTTAGCTTAGGTTTTAGTTTGAAGGAACTATTTCTTTCAAAATTTTATGTTTTTAGCAGAACAGCTCTCATGTCAGACGACACGCAGTCTTCTTAATTATGAGTAGATCTGTTAGCATATGCCAGAGACAAGGACTGTGTGTGTGTGAGAGAGAGAAATCTGTTCATGTTTTGAAGTAAATCATAGCTGAGGCTTTTAGGGTTTCAGTTTCCACTCTTAAATCTTAACAGATATGTGATTACCATTTACCAGTATGGGTTTCTCTAAGGGTTCTTAGATTCGTGCATGCAACTTTGTTGCACCAGTTACTCATCACCACCTCGTTAAAATCTCATAGAAAATACCAGAATAAGATTGCCCTAACTGAACCCTACATGTGTATCTCTCTCTCTCTCATCAACTTGGAAACCCTAATGTGCTGATATTCCTTTGAGTTTCTCACTCCCTTGTATATGAAAAGTTTTGTCAAGCAACATATTTTCACACTGATTGCATAAATGAAAATTCATGGCCATTCTTAATTTGTCATTTGTTTTACTCCTTTGATTTGCAGGATATATATATATCAGAATATAGAGAGGATGATGACAGGGAATGGACATGCATCTGTCCCACCAGGGTTTCGATTTCATCCCACAGAAGAAGAACTGCTTTATTATTATCTCAGAAAAAAGGTCTCCTATGAACCTATAGACTTAGACGTTATTAAGGAAGTCGATCTCAACAAGCTCGAGCCTTGGGATCTCAAAGGTAATTACCCCACTTTTCCTTTTTCTTTCTTTCGATTTGGAAAAAACCCATTAATTCGAAGAAAGAAAAAAGTACATTTTTAAGATAATTCATAATTTTGTGATTATTAATCCTATAAAAAAATTTGCTCTATGATGACTGGCAGACAAATGTAGAATTGGGTCATGTCCCCAAAATG
>CAIGRQ010107518.1:0-10487 GCA_903798375.1 Fraxinus sp. D2006-0159 | reverse complement strand
GCTCATGTTTTGGAATTAGTAGATGTTATTTATAATTGTCTTTTGGCATAGGTGCATATTCCTTTTAAATTCGGATGACAACTTTATGGTTACAAAGGAAAGTTTCATGCATATTGTATGACCTTACCCTCCTTTAGCTAAGTTACAGGATTCAACTTTGAACTATAGATTTGCTTCAATGACTGGAGGACAGATCTCGAGATCATTTTTTTTAGTTGCTTGGGTTGATTTATGAAAATATGCTTTTCGTTTATCTGCACGATTATCAAAAGATGTTTGCATCCGAGGAGGTGTCTGTGTGATATGTGGTGGCTTTGTTCTTATTTCATATTCTAATATTCCAATTGAATACCAATTTCAATTAGCTTACACTATCATTTTAAACATAGAATCCCATGTGAATCAGAAAGGAACTGAGTGCTAGTAAGGTACTGGAGTGGGAGTAGGAATATTACTTGACAACTCTTTAATGTTAAAAGCTATTTAGTTGGGTTTGAGACCCCCTTCTCCCTGCTGGATGAATGCTGTCAATTTTAATTTTTGTTTTTCTCGAGTTTCTGAGATTTGAATATCACTTTGACGTTCTTAATTAGCTTTCACAGGATGATCTTTTAACATTTTTACATTTGCCTTGTGGTAGTTGGATATCCAAGGTTAATGATGGCCTTTTGAATCTTTTGATTCGAGACAATATTGTAAATCTTAATTTATTGCAGTTCCATTTTCTCACTTTATTACTTAGGCCTTGTAGTTCATTATTCTCAGTTATAACCATTATAAAAGAGGAATTAGAAAACTTTTCTCCTGCTATGGTAGTGTTTTGCCAACTGTAACAGTTCAATTGCATAACATTCGGTCTACTCTTCCCTATCCCCATATATTACTCTCTCACTCTCTCTCCCATTGTCGTTTGGAGGGTATGACATTTCTTGGTGTGTTAGACTCTACGTCACTGAGAAGCTCGCATTTGACAAACCTTTACTTTCATTTATGTTTGACTACTGTAATAAGGTTCATATTGGTTTCATTGAAAGTAAAAAGAATAAAATTGTGCTGTAGCATCTAAACGAATGATTCTTGGTGTTAATTGAATGATTGCCAGCATGGATTTGAATGCCTTCCCAGAACCAGAAGAGGATGAAGTGTTTTATCAACCAAATTTCGAAGAAGATCATGCACCAGAAGAACAGATAGAATACAATGAGCATTCAGAACACGGGGAGTCTGCTGTTGAGATTTCGCGCCGGGTACTTCACTCTGTCTTAAATATGCTCCTTTTCAAGATTTAGTGAAGAGACATCATTTGATCCTTTCCACGCGATACTCCAGATTGGTGCTTCTCTAGAGCTTATGAGTGTATTTGCATATCAGAGTGTTAGTTAACTGGTGGATAAATTCATGCTTTAGAAGGTAGAATCTTAGGTATTAGAGAACTTCTAGGAGATAATTCAATTGGTGAATGATGCATTACAAACCTGGTCTGCTATTTTTGCTTGGGGTAATGAAGTTCTTGGAAGCAGATGATTAATGTACTGTAAAACTACCATTTCAGGCTTGCAAATTGTTACTCCTCTTGTCTGATGACTAGGGTAGGATCTGTTAGCCACTCTTGCCCCCGCTTCTTTTCTTTCTCTGTTTCCAGCACTAACCTTCAAGTTGGTTTTCCATAATGTATTGCAAAATTTGATGCTTTAGTTATGGATTATTGGTAAAATACATGTATGTTCATCCTTTGCAATTACATCCCCTTGAAAAAAGGGAAGAATAAAGAGATAACTCTGCAAAATCATGTATATTGTAATGAGTTTGTGCACCATGATAATTGCAGCCCATATTTTTTTATCTGAGATGTCTCCGTTCTGACCTGGTAATGAGATATTTGAGGCGTTGTTTTGAATTAGGAACGCGAAGAGAGGATTCAGAGGCTAAAAAGACAACGTCCTGTTGACAGGCAATCATACCCATCTCAGCCACCATTGCGTGATGATGGGTATCAAATGAAAAAACAAAGACCTCATAATAAACTTCCTCCAGGTAAGTTTAGGCCACTTATGTTGGCATGGGTTGGTTTTTCTGTTGATGACATCCATGGCTTTGTGATTTAAGGAATTTCTACACAACATTCATNCATTGCGTGATGATGGGTATCAAATGAAAAAACAAAGACCTCATAATAAACTTCCTCCAGGTAAGTTTAGGCCACTTATGTTGGCATGGGTTGGTTTTTCTGTTGATGACATCCATGGCTTTGTGGTTGAAGGAATTTCTACACAACATTCATTTTCTTTTGCTATGTCGAGAAATCTTATAGAATTTATTCATCGAAAATGAATTTGACAATGTTTTCTTAGAATCTTACTATGTCAATAGTCTGGTATGAACTTACAAGGGGATGAAATGCCCAAATTTAAGTATGTGATGATAGTTTTTGTGGTTGGTTAATTAGTTGTTTGTTTTCTGGTCCTGTCATCGTATTATGGGAGAAAGAAATAATGTCTCAGATGACCAGATACTAGAAATTTTGTCTCTTCCTGATCGACAGTCTCTGAAGGTCCCATTGGGGAGGTGGTGGGCAATTTGACAAGTATTACCATGCCGCCCTTATTTTCCTTTTGTATTGTTGTTCAGTGTATTCCTTTTGAAATTCTGGTTGCCTCGTGTTTCAGGTTGGTTGGACTGCCCTGCATTTGGTCAGGAAATAGGATGTTTAGTACCTTCAAAGGTTCCTTTAGGTGAATCATTCAATGATTGTATTCCTCCTGGTAAAAGATACTCTTCCCGGCAGGTGATTCATCAACAGAGAGTTTTAGGAAGAAAGGTGAGTATATGGAATTATGGACTGCAGCAATCACACACTTCTATTCGTATGTTATTATTTCTTGTTGGTAATTAGCACATCCTTTTCAAATTGTAGGGAGGAACACCTGAATTTGCACTTTGAACACCTGCTGATATTCCTCTTTTTTGAAATGTTGTGAACTTGTTTAATCTGCTTTAAAGGGTCAATTACGGTGCAATAATGCATCAGAGGCATGATTCTTGCTAATGCAATAGCAAAGCCTGATGAAATGTAATCCTGGTACTGAAACCAAAATAATTAGACATTTCATTACTATATAGGTGAATATGTGAAGAGAGATGGCTATAAAGTGGCCGTAAGTCACTTCATGACTCTCAACTTGAGTTGTTGCCCCCCAATATTAGTGAGACAAGCCTTTTACATTCAGTGTTGAAGCAAACGAAGCCAGAATTAGGCTTCCTTGTGTTTTTAGCCTATTCCATGCAAGACCAAAATCTACCTTGAGGAAGAAAGCTGATATTGCATTTGTATTTCTCCTGACTGAGATTCTTATCAGCATGCATTGTCATCGGTGAAACTTGAAGATGAACCAGTAAATGATGTAATATTTTAAGAAAATAATTTTTTTGACTGGAACTTCTTGGTTGAATAAGGTTGAGCAGTTATAAGCTCCAGGATCATGATTATATATATATATATATAGTAACATTATCCTTTGTATGCAGTGATGTAGAACTTCTTGTCTGGTGATCATAATGTCTGCTGATTAATTTATCTGAAGGACACTCTGATAGAGCCTCTCAGAACACTGATTTTAATTTATATACTGAAATGTTTTCAGCTTGGTGTGGTCATCGATCTTACAAATTCAAATAGATATTATTCGACTAATGATTGGAAGAGAGAAGGTATCAAGCATGTTAAGGTGGGTAATGAATATTTTTACATCCCGGACTTAAGAATTACGTTTTCATGCATTTGAAACTTTAGATTTTTGGAGTTCCTAATGTTGCCTTCTGATTTAGATTCCTTGCAAAGGGCATGATTCTGTGCCTTAGAATGAGGTGGTAAATGCGTTTGTTTATGAGGTATTTTGCTCTATAGACATTCATCATATCTTTGTGCTTGTAAGCACATATGGCGTATGCTAGCTTTATGCTTTTACCATTTCAGCACAATCTTTTCTACTATTGAAGCGTGGTAAATAAATTTAGTTAGCTTCCATATCTTTGTATTACTCTCTCCAAAATAAAGGGAATGAACCTGTTCTTGGGATGTTTGTATCTGCCCATCTAGAAAGTGGCTGCAATATTACCACAGGTTCATTATCTGATGACACACATGCTGATGCAGGTTTCTGAATGGCAAGTTTAAGAAAAATTCAGTGAGCAATTTTATTTTAAGGTCTTTAGGAGGCTTTTTTTTTCCTGCACGATTAGTTTGCAGTCTGAGTATTTTCCTAATATACTAGGGCTCTTGGGATTTGTCGGTAGTTTCGTCAAGATTTAGCAGTTCTTTCTTAGGCTGTATCACATTGTATACTTAGCTTAGGAAGCTTCTATTCTGATGAATTTGAGTCATCGATTGCATCTATGGATCAGTCTCAGAACAAGCTTTTTGGTGAAACGGAATTGTGTGTTTTATTATTTATTTATTTTTATTTTTTTAGTTCGGTGCTGTCCAGTAAGACTGAGTGTATATTCACTTTACATGTGGTTAAGGTGTTTGATGGGTAACAGTCTTTTTTTACCCCCTTTTATCATGTTTACTGGGTTCAGTGATTGCGCAATATTTTGCAGCCTTAGACTACTAGAAGCTGAGATGAAGTCCTTTAAATCCATTGATAAAAAGTCAAGATTTGTTTTCTTCTTTATATAAACACACCATCTTTCAATAGCTTTACATCCGTTAAAAGATTGAGGCCAATTCTGTGTCACTTGCTTTAGTTATAGGAATAAATATTACTAGTCCTTGAGCTGTTAAATTCGAGTTTCAAAATGCTTCTCTAGTATCTTTCTATATTTATTTAACCTTCTGACTTTCCACTTGGGAACAATGACAGTTTCTTCCCTACTCACCTCTGGGGTTTAACTTTATTGCTGCATTAATCTTTTAGTAATTTGATGTAGCATTTGATGTAGCAGTACTGGACCCATGTCTGTTTCCTTGAAAGGAGTATGGGTGGTTTATGTTCTTATGTCAACTACGTCTCTATTTTAGTTGTTCTTTGCATACTGCATTAATTAAATGGTAGCATACTTGGAGGAACATTTCATGCTTCTAATATCCCATGGGCATTGTGAGTAATATATATGCTTTTATCAGGTCTCACAGTTTCTTGCTCGACAAAAGCACTCAAAGAAATATATTCTCGTCCATTGCACCCATGGGCACAATCGCACTGGGTATATGATTATCCATTTTCTCATGCGAACTCTACCTATTTCTGTCACTCAGGTCAGCTTTCTTTATCGTTTCCTCTTCTGTTTTCATGAAACAATCAATATGTTATGTAATTGTCTTCCTTTCTCTCCATGTAGGCAATCAAAATATTTGCTGATGCACGTCCGCCGGGGATATACAAGCCAGACTATATTGATGCCTTGTACAACTTTTATCATGAGAAGAAGCCTGAAATGGTCATTTGCCCTCCAACTCCAGAGTGGAAAAGATCTTCCGAACTTGATCTGAATGGTGATGCAATGGCAGACGACGATGATGATGATGGAGGTTCCACAGCTACTCTGCAGGTATGTTATCTTTTCTCAATGATTCTTTATGATTCTTGCTGGACAACAATAAAGGGATGTTTTGAATGAACTACAATTGTTAAAAGCTAAAGTTGCTGCCTTGTAGATTTTTTTTTTTTTTAAATTATGATCATTCTTAAACTTTTTCACCCTAGTATTCTCACAAGTCTTCTTTCGTTTTACTTCTGACTTCCGTTGCTTCAGGAGAGTCGTGAAACCCAGCTAGTAATGACAAATGATGACATTTTGGGAGATGATATCCCTGTAGATCAACAAGGAACATTGCAGCAGTTCTGCTATCAGTCACTTAAGTTGTCTGGATGGGTAGGAACTCAGATGGCTTTTCTTTTTAATTTCTGTGTGCTAATCTATCCATCTAAAGATATATCTGATATAGGATTTCTTTTCAGTTTTTGTTACATTGTACCATCATCATTTCTTAGGCTGGAATTACTTGTTTTCAAATTTGTGGTACATTTGTCCAATTTAGAAATAATTTTTACGAGTATATATATGGCATTATTGATCCTTTTTCGTTGATTCCTTGTTTAACTTTCAGGGAAGAGGAATTCAACAATTTCCTGGGTCACATCCAGTTTCTCTTAACAGGTCTTGATCTTCCTCTTCATCTTCTTGCGGAAATAAATGGCTTTGTTCTACGTATTTAACTGATAAATTTGACTTTGTCTTGCTTTTAAAAATTCATATTAATTTTATGATATATGATTTCAGGCAGCATAATTTTTTCCTTCCCCGTCACCCAGCTCAAGGCCTTCAAAATTATATTAGAATGTTTACTTTTCACTGGCACTTAATTTGCAGTCGAATATGAAACTTTACAACTTCGCTGCCATTATATTTGCTCTGTATTTAGGAAGTCTCAATCCATGACATCGTACTCCTTGGGTGAGAGTCCATGGGTTTGTAGGCGTTGTCGTTCCATACCTATTGTTTTCCCACAGGTACTATTGTATTCATATGACCATTATAAGCAGTGAACATATTTGTGATGGTTAAACTTTTTCTTATCTCACATCGGAGGGGAATATGGTAAGCAATCAGGGGAATGAGGAAAACAGGAAATACTTATGGTTTAGGTAGACTTTTGAACTTGAGAAGTTATATTCTACCACTGATTCATAAAGGAGGCTAAGCAGATCCCCAGGAAGCTCGAGGAAGGAGAGAATTAGCAAATATTCATACACGGACTCATACTTCTGATGTCTGCTTGTTAAATTGTGCATCTTTCAGTATATCGCAAGAAGCCGATTAATATTTCTTGTTTCACAGAGCAATAACTTTCTGCTAAACAATTAAGACTTTGATTTCTTAGCTCGCTCGTTTTCATCCAGGGACAACTTACAATTATTAAGACAACGTTATTATTATGCCACATGGAAAGCTGATGGAACACGATATATGATGTTAATAACTATGGATGGTTGTTACTTAATTGATCGACATTTCCGTTTCCGAAGGGTCCAGATGAGATTTCCTTGCAGAAACACTAATGAAGTATGCGTGCTTACTCAACCTATCTGGTTATTTCAGCTTTTGGCCTCATCTCCTTCTGCTGATTTTTTATCTTACACCCTAATGTTTCTCATTCAAGGGATCAGCTGAGAAGGTTCATCATTTCACATTACTTGATGGCGAGATGATAATTGATACCGTGCCTGACTCGAAGAAGCAAGAAAGGAGATATCTCATTTATGACATGATGGCAATTAATCAGGTTTCCATAGTAGAGGTAAGATATAAAGAGCTTCACTAGTTCTGGTGCTCAACTTCTTAATTTGTTTGCATTTTTAAACTCCAATTGATATCAATCTTGTGTTTGTGTGTCATTCTTATGTTCATTGTTCATCATTAGCGACTGATAAGCTGTGTTCTGCAATGACCATTAGTACTAATGTATGTGCATTTTTAAATTTGAAGGGAAATCAACCTTATGTTTGTGATCCATTATTGGTGGCTTGCGTGCCCATGTTTCATGGTATATATAATGATCTTGCTGATCTTCAGTTTCGTGGGTTGATAAAGTATGGGTTTCTTATAATCAGCCTGAATTTATTACTCTTCTAACACCGGAAAAGACTAATTTTAATAATTGTTCTTCCCTGGGAATCAAGATGACATGAAATGTGCTTTAGCATGAGCACATGGAACATAAGAGATGTTTGAGGTATGCACTTAAATGCAGTGTGATGTTCGAGTATCTGGAATTTTGATAGATAAGAGGTTCAGAAAAATTATGTGAAGGAACATATTCACTTATTTTTCATCATATTAGTAATTATCACAATTTAATCTGTAGAAATATCTTACAACACCATGCAAGTTGTAATATTATGTATGAAAGTTCTTTTATTCATTGCATCCAGGTATCAATTGATGGAGATAATACTGCTGATTGAATCTATATTTTTCAACTGTAAACCGTCTTAATTCCTGATACAGACCACTATGGATTATATGCTCATATTGCATTTTCCCCTGTTCAAGAATCATGAAATTATTTAGTTTACTATGTTTTTTTTCCACAGTTGCCCTTCTATACAGTGTTGGTTTTATTGTGATTGAGTGGTTCTACATAAACACTTGTTTTAATGCAGCGGCCCTTTTATGAACGTTGGAAAATGCTTGAGAAGGAAGTAATTGAACCTCGGAATATAGAACGACAATATATATCACAGAGCAAAAACCCCTATTATAGATATGACATGGAGCCATTCAGGGTATGTTGTATTTGGGCTATGCGATTTTCACATCTTGAGTCCTTTTCTTGTCCCCACTCCCACCTCCATCTGTTGTTGAAATGCTGGAACTTTTTCTAATCCGTGGGAGCTTCACAGGTGAGAAGGAAAGACTTTTGGCTGCTATCTACAGTCACAAAACTTTTGAAGGGATTTATTCCAAAGCTTTCACATGCTGCAGATGGTCTTATTTTTCAGGTGCTTGCAATGACAATATAGAATTAGTGGCACATTTAATTGCTCATATTTCGGGTTGTGATTTTTTACAGTTCCTATGCTTTATTTAAGTAATTCGTGCTATCACTCTTGAGTCTTGAACACGCTATTCACCCATGAATGCGGGAATGTGTTAAGCATCTAATGCTAGTATTTTTTTCTCGTTAATTTGTATTGCGATAGTTGCTCATGGTTTTTGCGTGCCAGGGTTGGGACGATCCTTATGTTCCTCGAACGCATGAGGGTCTCTTGAAGTGGAAATACCCAGAAATGAATTCAGTTGATTTCCTCTTTGAGGTTGTTGCTAATGCAATTCTTCTCTTCCTCTCTCTATCCGGAAAATTACTTTTCTTGTATTATCTACTTATTATGGATGCTTAGTACAAGTTAATCCTTTTTCATAATAGCTACTCTGTTTTGATCCAATGCTGCGTCAATTGAACAGTCTGATACGACTGAATGTTCTGCAACCAGCTGAGATAGTGTTAATTTAGGTGTTTCTCTTCGTCTTCTAGCTCGTTGCACTAAGGATACATTGCTGTGTAAATTAGCGATTGTTTAGGTCTATCCATTCTCTTAATTTATCCTCACTTGGAGCCATCTGTGATTAGTTAGCATATTTCTTCGTTTCTTATTTTGTCCATTCCAGTATGCCTACACATCTATATTTAACTTCTGTCATTCATTTTATGTAGACAAAATGTTTTTAATGATCAAGCCCTCTGGCACCATAAAGTATAGCTGATCTAATAACCATTTTATGGTATTTGCCTTTAAACTTAATAGGTGCCTTTCGATATCATGGAATTGCTATAGCACTTCTTCATTTTGTCCAACTCACTCTAATCCTACGCATCATATCAGTTTCAAGTCGTCTGGTGTTTTTCAACAATCAGGCTCTTTGGAATCATACTCCATTGTTTGACTTGACTATTATTTCTATTTGATGACAGGAAGATATTTTTGTTATCCTTCTTAGATCTGCATAGCCATGTTTGGTCATGTTTATTATACCTGACTTTTTAACAAGTGCTATCCACTTATCCACGGCTCCATTTCGATCTATTTATAATTTAGATCGTTCATAAACACTCCAAAATGCTTTTAGACTTAATATTTTCTACCCTCCAAGTATCATTAACCAGATCTGTCTTCTACTAATAACAAACCCCAAAGGAACCTGATCTCAATCATGTTTGGTTAGCTCCTTTATGACTAAACCAAAAAGATAAAAAGCCTGGCAGAAATTGGCGTAGTAAATTCTCTACTACTACCCTACTTGAATTCACAATTGTACACCTCCTTTATAATATTGATATATCTAATAAAACTCTGTTTCTGTCTAGCACCCACCACACTTTTGTGCTCACCTGGTTATATACTTTTTCTAAATCAGTAAAACCTATATAGCTAAATGTGAATGAACTTTTGTGTCATGTTTCTTGCTGTCTCCGGATAAATTTTCTGTCCATGTGCATTAGCAGATGGTTGACAGTCGCCAGTCACTTTATCTTCATGAAAGAGGGAAGAAAAAACTCATGGAAGGAAGTCGGGTTGTTTTCCCAGGTTAGTATTTTTCATTATTATAATGCTGCTGTTGTTGCATCGCTCTTAAGGTGTTGGGAAAGTCCCATTGTATCTGTCAATTGACTGCATTTTTTGGTCTAAGCAAAAATCTTTAATCTACTTGTAGCAATATAGAAGTATAAATCTCTCGGAATATAAACTTGGACAATCTGTCCTAGTCCCTCCAACAAATAGGTCATAATAATTAGATAGAAAAGTGAGCAAATGTCAGAATTACCTCTTTCTTTTCCAGAGCCTCTGAAGCAGGCCCTATATCTTTTTTGAACTACGCAAGTTTTTTTTTTTTTTTTTATGTATCCTTAGTTATAGAAGGGTTCAAACTTTGTAAACATATACGAGTACCGAGGTGCACTTAGCTGGTGAATTACTGAGATTTGA
>CAIGRQ010107443.1:0-11270 GCA_903798375.1 Fraxinus sp. D2006-0159 | reverse complement strand
AAGCAGATAAAAGAAAAACTTCATACACTCCCATCTATCATGTCTTATACATCTATGAAAATGCTCGAATCAAATATTATTACAAACCAGAAGTTCGTTGATCTAAATAATTTTATACTTTGGCATGATCGACTTTGACATCCAGGAGCTATAATAATGCGTCGAAAAGTAAACAACTCACATGAACATCGTTTAAAGGACCAATATATTTTTTTTACCTAATGATTATCCATGAATAGCTTGTTTGTAAGACAAGTTAGTCATTAGACCTTCGGCTACAAAGGTTAATGTCGAATCTCCAATTTTTTTAGAAAGAATTCATGAGATATATGTTGACCAATACACCCACCATGTGAACCATTTCGTTATTTTATTATATGAATTGATTTTTCTATTAGATGGTCACTTGTTTGCCTATTTTCCACTAGAAATGTAGCTTTTGCTAGACTACTTGCTCAAATCATAAATTTACAAGCGCAATTTCTCAATTACTCAATCGAGACTATTCATTTTGACAATGTTGGTGAATTTAAGCGTTCGATGATTATTACATGTCAATTGGGATTATTGTTAAACATTCGGTCGCGTCATGTCCATACACAAAATAGTTTAGCGGAGTTATTTATTGAACGTCTACAACTTATTGCTAGACCATTGCTTATGAAACAAAACTCCCAACTTCTGTTTGAGGTCATGTCATATTACATGCTGCGTCATTGGTTCGTATTAGACNAGACCATTGCTTATGAAACAAAACTCCCAACTTCTGTTTGAGGTCATGTCATATTACATGCTGCGTCATTGGTTCGTATTAGACCAACTGCATATTATCAATATTTACATTTGCGATTGACATTTGGTCATGAACTTAATATTTCTTACCTACGGGTTTTTAGTTGTGTTGTTCAAGTCCATATCTCACCTCCACAACGGACTAAAATGGGTCCCCATCGAAGACTTGAGGATTTGTGTGAGTTTTGATTCTCATCTATTATTAGGTATATTGATCCTTTAACGGGTGATTTATTTACTATACATTTTGCAAATTGTCATTTTGATGAAATAAGTTTTCCAACTTTGGGAGTGGAAAAACTATATCCTGATAAATAAGGTAAAATTTCTTGAAATGAAACACATCTATCTCACTTTGTTCCTCGCAGCAATCAATATGAGCAAGAGGTTAGAAAAATCATTCATTTGTAAAGCGGTGCAAATCAATTGCTAAATGTATTTGTTGACACAAGAAAATTGAGAAAGTCATATATATCAGCAGAAAATATTTCAGCAAAAAATGATGTCTCTGTAAGACAATTTGTTGTAGCAAATGAATCTCAAATACTCAAGAAGTGTGGTCGGTCAGTTAGTTCAAAAGACTCTGTACCTAGAAAAAGAAAAGTACAAGAGAAAAACCAACCAAAAACTTCAAAAGAAGTAACATTAAAAAAGATTGATCAATCAAATATTGAAAATATGGTTCCTGAAGAGCCTTAAGTGCCCGAAAATAATGAGATTTAAATAAATTATATGTTATCTCATAAATTATGGGAAAAAATAATATCATTATAGACAATATTTTCGCCTTTAACATGACTGTTGATATTATGCAAAATGACCTAGCACTTGGTGTTAAACAATTTAATTGTCAAAATAGAATTAATTAGCCAAAGAAGAAAGAAACCATATGGACAGAATTTAATTCTTTAGAGAAACAAAAAGTGTTTGAACATGTAGTTTGAATACCTGAAAATGTAATCCATGTGGGATACAATGAGTTTATGTACGAAAGAGAAATGAAAATAATGAAATTACAAGATACAAACTCCGAGTCGTAGCTCAATTTGTTGAAGGAAGGTTATAAAAATGAAGATATTTACACATGTGTTTTCATAAAGAAAACAAATATTGAATTTACAATTGTGGCAGTTTATGTTGATAATTTAAATTTAATTAAAAATTCTAAAAATCTCAACAAAATTGCAAATTATTTGAAAAATGAATTTGAGATGAAAAATTTGGAAAAACTCAATTTTTGTCTCGGGTTGCAAATTGAATATTTCCCAGAAGATGGTTTGTTTATCAATCTACATATACATAAAAAGTCTTAAAACACTTTTATATGGATAATAAACATCAATTGACATCACATATAGTTATTCGATTACTTGATGTGAAAAATGATCATTTTCGTACACTTGAAGATGGAGAAAATATTTTTGGTCATGAAGTATCATATCTTAGTGCAATTGGAGTATTAGCTTATCTTGCAAACTGTACTCAACCTGACATAACTTTTTCTGTAATTCTCCCTGCAAGATATAGCTCTACACCAACACGAAGGCATTGGAATTGTGTTAAACATATTTTTCGTTACCAAAGGGTACTATTGATTTGAGATTAATTTATTCTAAAAAGTCGGGACCTGCTTTAGTGTGATAAGCAGATGTAGGTTATCTCTCTGACCCACATAAAGCTAAATCACAAACAGGATATGTGTTTACACGTGGAGGAACAACTATATCATAGAGATCTGTGAAGCAATCATTGACAGCAACATNGGGACCTGCTTTAGTGTGATAAGCAGATGTAGGTTATCTCTCTGACCCACATAAAGTTAAATCACAAACAGGATACGTATTTACACGTGAATGAACAACTATATCATTGAGATCTGCGATGCAATCCTTGACGGCAACATTCTCAAATCATTATGAAATTATTGCAATACATGAAGTATGTCAAGAATGTATATAGTTGAGGAACATTACCCATCCTATCCAAGTATCATGCGGAATAATTTTAACAAAAGATAGTCCAACAATTTTGTATGAAGACAATGTTGCTTGTATTGTATAACTCAATGGATGTTATATCAAAGGTGACTAGACGAAGCATATTTCTCCAAAATTCTTTCATAAACACGAGCTTTAGAAAAATGGCAACATCAACATTCAACAAATTCACCCAATTGACAATGTGACTAATTTATTTACAAAAGCACTACCAGCATCTACATTCAAGAAATTGGTTCACAAGATTGGAATGCGTCGACATAGATTTTCATTGATCAACATCAGAGAGAGTAGATGTACTCTTTTTCCTTCGTTTAGGTTTTATCCCAATAGGTTTTCTTAGTAAGATTTTAATGAGGCAACTTTTATTTTTAAGACTCCAAAATAACTGTACTCTTTTTCCTTCGTTTGATTTTTCTGTCCTATTGAATTTTTATCAAGCAAGGTTTTAAGGAGGCAGATATTTTGTAATGTATCATTCAAGAGGAAATGTTGTAAATGGTAAATTTATTGACGAATGACAATTGTACCCTTGCAACTCTAGAAATTATTACAATTGTATCTATAATCCTGCCATATAAATATAGAGTTTTGGTTCTCATTATAATATACACTAGCCTATTGGCTTTTTTTTTTTCTTTTTCTTTAATCTCTTTTCTTTTTTCTCTCTTTTCACAACATTTTGTTAAATTTATAATATTGTTATATGATATTTTTATTACACTTTATGCTTATAATTAGACTTCCAATCTAAACTTGTTATGGAAATCAATCATTTTTTTTTATAGTAGGTAGATTGATTATAATTAAGCTAATTGACACCGATTTCGTATTGAAATTTGGTCGATGGAATCAAATGAGATGTTTTTAATGGTTTGTTGACACAAAATGGGTAAATTAATGGGGTCAAGTAATGTCTTCCTATAATCTATCAAAATAGCATAATTATTATCATACAACATTAAAGCTCTAAAAGTAAATAAATAAATTAAGACCTAATTCTACTCTTTCATTAAGAAATAAAAATAACCAATTATCCCTCTCAAGCTAAACAAGTTCAATCCCAAAAGGCTCATGCCCTTCATTTGTATTTGCTATACCTACAAAATTTTGATTTTGAGAGCATGTTGTATTTTATTATTATTTCTTTAAGGACAATATGTCAATATTCTTCTAAAATATTGAAAATTATAATTTATGCCCTTCATGAGCAATCACATATTATTATAATAATAAAAGGATTTACTCTTCAAGAGTAATAATATAATTTACATTAAATCATATTTAATTAAGCTCTTCGGGAAAGTAAAATCTAACTAAAATATTTGTCCATAATAGTGTGCTACTTCATGAGCACAAAAAAAGTATTATTTAGAAATATCAACTCTCCAGGAACATATTTTCTAGTAGAATATTACTATTTATAGAGTTGTACTTTTTCGGGAGAAATAATGAGATATATTATCAATTTAAATTCATAATAGAATATCTAAAAATATTTAATTAAGTTAAAAAATTAATTAACAAACTTGCAAAATAAATCATCATTATGTAGTGAATATAACGTAATTATTTGTAAAAAATATAAGAGTAGAATAACTATGCATATAACAGGAATTGAAAATTTTCACAACTAATTAATGTAATCATTAGCGCATATAACATGTAGAAAAATTACTCAATTAATATTTTGACGTAAATTCTCATATTATATGAAACAGTAACTAAACTATAAAGGAATGAATTAATATGAATTAAAGGCATGGAGGTAAATTAAATTGCTTCATGAATTAAAGGCATGAATTGATTAAGTGGGTATGTGGTGAAGATTAAAATTAGATTTTTAGTAGATTGTGATAGAATTTTTTGAAATGTGTGGCAGAAAAGTTGTGGGACCCATGAAAGATATGGTTAATATTGATTGTTTGACTTTGACTTAAACTAAAATTTAATTTTAATCCAAAACAAACATGGCCTAAATAAAAGCACGAATTAAGATTCTACAAATAAAAGGCAAAGAAGAATAAGAAACAATCTTGTTTTGATGTATATCTAAAAAAAAAAATCACACATCACCAAATTAATTTTGGCGCACGTGATTGATAATTATGCTTTAAAAAAACTATTACCTTAACCATATTTTGAAAAATTAAGTTTTCGTGCTGAAAATGTATTGTGAAAAGAGAGAAAAAAAAGTGTGAATAAAAGTCAATAGTTTTGTGTGTATTATAATGAGAACCGAAGCCTTATATTTGTAGGGCATGATTAAGAATATAATGGTAGTAATTTTTAGGGCTGCAGGAGTACAACTATCATTTACTAATAAACTTATCATTTACAACAATATTTTATTTTTAACCTTCAAATAATCAACACGTCTTGTCTTTGATAACGATTTAGGTCCAAAATATCATAAGCATGAAAAACAAATATTTTGTCAAACTTTTATAAATCGAATTTTCTTTTTCATAATTTTTAACCACACATTCTTTAAAAATCACTATTTAAAAATGCTTTTTTTTTTTCCTCTCAAAATGGGGCTCAAACAAAAGCTTATTATTTTTTGGATGGAAACCAGATGGACAAGATGCACAAATTAATGGAAGATTGATAGCAAGAATTTAACTAAAAGGTCAAAGATTGGGAGGGACTAAAATAGCCTATTTAACCTTTTATTTATATCTATAATCAACCTACAGAGTTTAAAAGGAGCTTTTTAGCTCCTTTTTTTTGGCCAGACAGTATAATTTCAGACATGCAATCCAAGACATCTTCTTATTTAGCAAACCTATTGCAGTTTTGCATAGACAACAAAATCCGCAAGGCTAGAAAAATCTTGCATGCCTACGTTCTTCGCACCAACCAGTTTTCGAACACTTTCCTGGTTAATCGGCTGATCGAGCTCTATTCAAAATGTGGGCACCCAACTTCCGCGCACCTCCTGTTCGACCAAATGTCCGCAAGAAACATATACACTTACCACGCAGTATTAGACGCGTATTGCAAATCAAATGACATAGACAATGCGTATGAAGTGTTTGCTCAAATGCCCGAGAGGAATAGTGTAACGTGGAATTTAATAATTACCGCGTTATCACATAATGGTTTTGAAAAGAAAGCTTTGGAGAATTTTTATTTGATGAGGATGGGTGGTTTTGTGCCAACACGTTTTACGTTGGCAAGTGTTTTAAGCGCTTGTGGGGGTGTGAGTGATGTGGAGTGTGGGAAGGAGTGTCATGGTGTTGCTATCAAACTCGGGCTTGAGGGGAATTTTTTTGTGGGCAATGCTTTGCTGGGAATGTATGCCAAATGCGGATTTGTTTGGGAAGCGGTTGAGATTTTTAAGGGCTTGCCAGAGCATAATGAGGTGACATTTACCGCTATGATGAAGGGGCTAATGGAAACTGACCGCATCCACGAAGCATTTGACATGTTTAAGTTTATGCATAGAGTAGGAATCAGTATTGATTCTGTGTCACTGTCAAGTGTTTTAGGTGTTTGTGCTAAAAGTAGTTTTGAAGATTTTGTTGTAGTTAATGATAATGATGGGAATTGGTATAATGTGCATGGGAATCAAATACATGGTCTTGTTATTAAACTCGGATTTCAAAGAGATCTGCAATTAAATAATTCACTTCTAGATATGTATGCCAAACATGGAGACATGGAGTGTGCTGAAATTTTATTCGATAATATGTCTGAAGTCAGTGTTGTTTCATGGAATGTTATGATAGGTGGGTTTGGCCAGAAATACAATAAGGAAAGAGCATTGGAGTACATGGAAAAGATGAAGAACCATGGATTTGAGCCCAATGAGGTTACATATGTCAATATACTTGCTGCTTGTGTGAAAAGTGGGGATGTTGAAACTGGGCGTCAGATGTTTGATGATATGTCATGCCCAAGTTTGAGCTCATGGAATGCTCTACTATCAGGCTATTCACAGAATGAGCACCATAGGGAGGCAGTGATGCTTTTTAGAGAAATGCAGTTCAGAAATGTCCAACCTGATCGAACGACTTTTGCAATTGTTCTCAGTTCATGCGCACAAATGGGCCTTTTGGATGGTGGAAAGCAAGTTCATGCTGCCTTATTGAAAGATGTGGCTTATACTGATTTATATGTTGCCAGTGGGCTCATTGGTTTGTATTCCAAGTGTAGTAAGATAGAAATGGCAAAACACGTTTTTGATGAGCTGCCCCAGTATGACGTTGTATGTTGGAATTCCATGATAGCTGGTTTATCTCTCAATTCATTGGAAGCAGAAGCTTTTGTTTTTTTCAAGCAAATGCTAGGAAAAGGGATGTTGCCAACTGAATTTTCTTTTGCTACTGTACTGAGTTGTTGTTCGGCTTTAACATCTTTGTCTCTAGGGAGGCAGATTCATGATCTGATAGTAAAAGATGGATTTGCAGTCAATGTTTATGTAGGGAGTGCTCTTATTGGTATGTACTGTAAATGTGGTGATGTGGATGGGGCCCAGCGGTTTTTCGACACGATGCCCTGCAGAAACACTGTGACCTGGAATGAGATTATTCATGGTTATGCACAAAATGGATGTGGAGATGAAGCTGTTCATTTATTTGGAAACATGATTCTAACTGGCACCAAACCCGATGACATAACCTTTATTGCTGTTTTAGCAGCTTGTAGTCATTCTGGATTGGTAGATTCTGGAATAAAAATATTCAATTCAATGCAGCAAGAACATGGTTTAGAGCCACTTGTGGAACATTACACTTGCATTATTGATTCTCTAGGTCGTGCTGGTCGGATAAATGAAGTAGAGGCACTTATAGATAAGATGTCATGCAACGATGACCCAGTTATTTGGGAGGTCTTGCTCAGTTCTTGTAGGGTTCATGCTGATGTAAACTTAGCGAGGAGGGCAGCGAATGAGCTTTTCCGCCTGGATCCAAAGAATTCTGCCCCATATGCGCTTCTTGCCAGTATTTATTCATCTTTAGGAAGATGGGATGAAGTGAAAGAAATCAGAGAAATGATGATAGAAAGGCAGGTTTCCAAGGATCCAGGTTATAGTTGGGTTGAACAGAAAACCAGATTGCATACTTCCATGGCTATTTATATGAATTGAACTTCTGATCACGACGGAGCATAAAGCAACAAATAGCAAAGAATCTTTCTTGTGCCCAACTCAAGGTGCAATAATCTCTATAACTACTGTCCTTCCTCGCGCAGAATGCAGGGACAACTAGATTTTCAATCCCCCCAACTCTAAAACTAAACATTGGATTCTAAAAGAACTTCTATCTCATTCCTTCGACAAAACTAGTGTGGAACTTTCAAGCTTTTGAAGGTCATAGCGTGAACTTAAGGTTGACATTGTATTGTTTCCACTTAAAACACTTTTGCATGACTGTGAGAATCTAGGAGATATTTCAGTCTCCATTTGACAGTTCATAGACAAAAAGGTGACAATTTACTTGTACCTTTTGCCAAGATGTGCTGTTTTCTATGCTTCCCTCCAATGAAACTCTTGAAGGAGGTTCTCGTAATTGAAGTGATTATGTCTTGGACACAACATAGAATGCCTGAACATTAATGAAAGTGGCCATCAATGAAGGTATGCTCTGGGTTTTAAAATACTGTAGTTATTATGTAAATATTGATGTGTGCGCTTTAAATTGTGGAAATTGTGAAAATGACCGGGCTGCATCTTTTCAAAATGGAATTCGAAATGCTTCATACTGGGAAAAAAATGTTTCCTTAGTATAATGTGTATGGTTGCCAAGACCAGCACTATGAATATGTGAAACTTCTATTTTACAACAGGTGTATCTTCCTACTCAGGATGACCAAGTCGTAAGCTGGCTTGCGTTCTTTTCTTCTCACTTTCCTCTTGAACTGATTCTTGTGATTGGCAATGTTTTTTCATGGAATGCGGAAACTTGTTAGTCTTGGAATTTAATTCGTCGTGCAGGGATGACTTCCGGGGGAGGGGTGGAAATATTTTTCGTCTTGGCCTTGTGACACTATTATTCTAAATGCCTTTTTCATTGTTGCAATTGTTCTTTCTTTATGCAATTATTTTCATTTAAAGTGAAGGATTTACTCTTAAGCTTTCCATAGTTTGTCATGATTTGTTCATGCCTATCAATATTCTGTTCACTTCGAGAATCATCCATGACTAAGCCATTTATCTGTTTTTGAGCACTAAGTTGAACTGACTGATGTCATTTATTTTGCAGACGGTGTATCTTATATGTACTCCAGTTTATTCAAAGTATCTCGGTGGTGTAATGCCATCGACTTATTGAGAAAAAGAAAGATCACCTTGATCTCTTGTTTCGGAGAAATAAGTGGCNCTGTTCACTTCGAGAATCATCCATGACTAAGCCATTTATCTGTATTTGAGCACTAAGTTGAACTGACTGATGTCATTTATTTTGCAGACGGTGTATCTTATATGTACTCCAGTTTATTCAAAGTATCTCGGTGGTGTAATGCCATCGACTTATTGAGAAAAAGAAAGATCACCTTGATCTCTTGTTTCGGAGAAATAAGTGGCACTACTAATGTCAACACGACGCACGGGATCCCCCGTATTGCTCTTTCCATGTGGCTTTGGGGCCTAAGATCCAAGAATGCTTTTGCCCTGAATTGGAAAATCAAGAGGCATGCAGTTGCTGCAAAGCCAACGTCATGTTCCTTGAACACATGAATAAGATATTACCACACGTGATCGAGAAAGATGCATAAAATCAAATGAAAACCATGAAAGGGAAAAGTAGCCACTCAGTCATACTTCCAAGTTGTTATTGGAATGGAATTTGACGTGCTAGATTTGGTAGATTACATCATATGCTCTAGTTGAGATCAAGTAGATTTAGTGGAAGCTTCTGGGAACGTTTGTTTGGAGTTGCGTAAATAATGGAATTTGTATGACCCTAGCATTGATACCTTCATTTTTTTCTCTCTAATGTAATCGTAGTTGATTGTAATTAACTGATTTATTTTATGTAAAATCTCTATATTTTAAACCAATGTTTAAGTGAAACTGTTTTTCAATCGAGTGTTACTAAGATCTTGTTTGAACCCCATTATTTTTTAAGAATGCATTTTGAAATAGTAGATTAATGGAGAACGTGTGGCTAAAAAATAAAGAAATTTTTTGAATTTGTATGCAATATTATTTTATTGAAAAATGCGTGGTTGAAAATTAGAGAGAGAAAAATATATTTTGAAAAAAATGGGGATCAAACAAGAGCTAAATATAAAGATTTAGTGCCCGTTTGAGCCATATTTTCATTCTAAAAATGCATTTTGGAATAGTAGAATAATGAAAAATGTATGATTAAAAAATAAGGAAAAATTATAGGTTTGCTAGTGATACTATTTTATTAAAAAATGTATAGTTGAAAAGTAGAGAGAGAAAATTATATTTAAAAGTAATAGGGATAAAAAAAAAAGGCTAATAATATAATTGTCAAAAAAAGGTCACAAATTTGTTTTTACAAATTTCTAAGTTGGAGACTTCCCTTGCAAGTGAAAATAATTCAAATAAATATTTTTATAGCCATTGGAGGAAAATGGCATCTTCTTCTCGTATTGGCCAATTCTATCCCAATATCAAACTAGACCAGAATTTAACTTTCAATGAGAAAATCGAATTTGACTTGTTGAACTCTAAATATAAATAAATAAACGTGATTCCTTTTTAAAAGTATAAGCTTTCTAACATAGTAATTCTAACACTTGTGCATGTCTCTCTGCCTACTACAGCTATCTAGTCGTCAAATAGTCGATCATCAAACCCAGTGAGACCACATAATTAAACCAAAAATGGCTCATGCTTCTCAAATTAATTCTTCCATGTTCCAACCTCTATACAATTTATTAAGCTATGCCTTTCTAATGTGTGGTTTGCCCAAAATGGTTGACTCATTATATCGATACGTAAAATACAGGACTTCCAACTTTAGCAGTAAAGAGAGAAATATTGATACTTATATTATATGAATTCTGCAGAAGTCGTATTCAGTGAAAGTCATGTGTACGATTTTCGAGGGAGATCTTTCATATTTATCAAGATCCACCTACAATATATGATGAAAGCGCCTATACACAAGATAAAAGGTCATTTTCAACCCCATACTTGTAATAACCACTTCTACAGATTTTGCATGAAAAATGAAGATAGAGCATCATCAACCTCAATGCGACCCCTGCAATTTTATCTATCAGATAGTATAGGAAACCTCAATTTACGCAAACCAATGATCAAAATCACTATGCCTTCTCTATATAAACCCAATGAGCCCCCAACCCTTTTAACCAATCCAATATCCTACAAAATTTCAAGGCTTTCAATATACTCCAAACAACTAATATAAAAAATGAAGAGCATTTTTTTCTCCATGGTTCTTGTCCTCTCCCTTTTCTAGTGCCTTGCTCATTTGAGCAATGCAGCAATTTCATGTGGGACGGTTGATATGAAGGCAGCCATCTGTATCTCATTTG
>CAIGRQ010107418.1:0-12264 GCA_903798375.1 Fraxinus sp. D2006-0159 | reverse complement strand
TTTTATTTTTTATTTTTATTTATGTCAACATTTTATATAGTAATTAAAAATCACAAATTCAATATTATTAATTATAAAACTAAAAATACTTATACTACAATAAAATAAAATAATTGTTTTGTCATTTTTTTTAAAAAAATATTTTGTAAGACGTACCCCTGTACCCGTATCCAAAATTCGGATCCTTTTTAACCGTATCCCCTATCTTAATTTTTAAAATGAGAAGGATTCGACTCCTAGATATGTACCCGTATCCGACACCTGCACCCGAGTCCGAGCAACATAGGCTAGTACAGACAACTGTCGCAGGAAGGAAAAAGAGTTGGCTACACCCGATCCCACCCTTGTCTCTGAAATTCCAACAAAATCTGATGATGTCGGAGACTTGGAGTTAATACAAAGAACAGAAACTGCCATGAGGAACTGTGGAAATCTGAGAATAGAAGCCGGAAGTGCCGGGTCTCAACGGAGAGGATCCCAATGGGTGGATTTTTAGGGCGGAGAGGTACTTCAATATTAATCAGTTCTCGAATTGAAAGGCAATCGCAGTTTGTTTGAATGGAGAAGCTTTGGCGAGGTGTAATTTTGTTAATGGGTTGAATTCCATGATATGTGCTGAGGTCAAGGTGTTAAAGCCTCAAGGTTTGGGCCATATTTTGGAGTTGTCCCTAAGGAGGAAAGATAGAAATGAATTCATGAATCTGGCCCAAGCAAATTACAACCCAGCTAGGAATAAGATTAACGCATACAGTTCAAATCAGACTCAAACTTTGGGAGTTCCTTCAGTGGTTCCAATTGGTTATGGAATTTGCATGGATAACATTCTACTTGTAGGTGGTCTATTGACTATACGGGTTAATGGCTGCAACAAGCTTACTCAAAAAATGGTTCAGCTATATGAAATTCCGAATTTTGAAGTTGAACCACACCCCCACCTTTAGGACAAGGTGGATTTCGGGATGGCGGGTAATGATAGATATCCAATTAGATTGCAAGGATACAAACAATATTGAGGCAGCCAAGTAATCAACTTTTCTAGAGTGTTCCACTCAGTCAAGGGAAGGGTAAAAGGGTAATAAAAATATAATAGAATGCCTATAAATGTAATAAGGGCAGATATTGGGGGGGGGGATTCATTGAGTAGTTTGTTGAGTCAAGGGAAGAGATCCGGCCTCTCTAATTGCCTGGAAATTGTCATTTCAGTTCCTTTTCATTTCAATGCAATAATCAGTGATCCAATTCCAGTAGCAATCATCCAGGCGAGGAAGAGATTTAGCTACTGCAGAACAGGTTCCTATCAAAGTGCTCCCTCCACATATATTTGAAGTTCTAGGCCAGAAATATAGCTTCAAGCACCATTTTTTTCTTAGCCATTGGTGTCTGGACTCAACTTGGCTGGATGAATAGACCCTCAAAACTCTCAATTTTTAATTTTGGGATCATATTAAAATTCAATTCCATAACATGGCAATACATAAGAGATACTGGCATATATTTCCATTTTTTAAACTAGAACTGAATGAAAGTTTGAACCCCTGGATGCACTTGATTTCTTAACTAGGATTGATAGTGGTGTTTTTAATCTGCTGTTTCTGTGAGGAATTATTTGCACTTTGCTAATATGTTGTTTCAAATCTATTATCTGTATCAGGCTTGAAATTATTTATTTCTTTGTAAATGCAATTTTTAGGTGGCACAGTCATTGCAGCCCTTGAACTGATAAAGGAGCGCGGCATTGATAATAAGCAAATCAAAGTGGTCAGGATACTAAAACTCTTATTTTTTCCATTCTTTAAAGCATGTACATTCTCTTCTGGGCATTCTTGCGGCCAAGTGCCAAGCTTGCCTGGTGAAGCTGAGTGGGATCTGTTTTGCATGTATCTTTTGCATCTATGTGCAACATAATACTTGCTGCATAAACTGCTTGGTTTCAGATATCTGCTGTTGCTGCTCCTCCTGCCCTTCAAAAGCTCAGTGAGAAGTTTCCTGGGTAATAATATCTCCAATCAAATTTTTGGAAATTTAATATTTTGCACTTAGGTTTTAATAATTTCTCTTTTTCTTATTTACCAGGCTTCATGTGTATGCTGGAATTCTTGACCCGACTGTTAATGACAAAGGGTAATGTTAAATTCATATATGGAGCTCACCTATTGGCAGAAATGCGAATACTGTTCTCACTTCCTGAGTTTTGGGTCATTTCAGGTTTATATTACCTGGACTCGGAGATGCAGGAGACCGTTGCTTTGGCACATAAACCTGTCAAACTATACAACCAGCTCAATCTTCCAGGTTGTCATTGGACCCAATTCTGAAATTTCTAGGTATATGATATGATATGTGGGAAAAGTTCTGCCCAAGTTTTGAAGTATTTCTCAGCTAATAATCTTGAGATTTTCTGATTAATTGCAACAATGGGATTGGAAGGAGTGGAAAGAAATCAAAATGAGTCAACGTGTTGAATAAGATATCATGGAGTACCTTCAGAAGCTAAAAATTAAATAGATTACAAAAGAAAAATGAATTATTTTTGTGCTATTTTCTTAAATGATTTTTTTTAGTAGCATTCTATTCATCTATTGTTGATCTTCGTATAATTATTTTGACGTATTGGTAATGGTTTAGACCACTGCATCTTTCTTACACCAGTTTTGCAGTATGATGGGATTATTCTCATATTCTGTAGTAGGATTCTACCATATTTTATTCCCGTAGTTTTTTGTTAATTTCTTATCAACCCAATTCAAGGCTCTACCTTCTGATTGCCGGTCTGTCTCACCTTAATAAGCAGTTAACTTAGATCACCAAGACATCTTATTGGCATCCATTACATAAGACTTCAAGCACACCTGAACCACCCATAATACCAGAATTTAGAAAGAACTAATTCCAAAAAAAAATTGGGATTTTCACCCGTATTCGTGTGGCATCAGTGTTATATGTATACGGGGTTCAACCTTTCCAGAGCGTATAGTATTCTGATCGCAAAAAGAAGTAAGTTCTCTACTCAATACAGCAAATCAATAAATTCTTTAAATACAATCTTGTGTCTATATATTCATGAATATATCTATGAACAGCAAGAATCAAACTCAAATTCCCTATACATGCTGCTGGCGAGAGAATTCCAAATCTTGTGCCTCGTCCAGGCACAATTACTTAAAATGTAATGTACAGAGTCCAAATGCTTAAAAACTTCAGAAAAATTAAATGATAAAGAAAGCTACCAGCACATAAAAATCATTGTTGGGATGAGTGTATATTCAGGATGACAGTTTACACACCCACATAACCACCATCACAACCACAACCATCACAGCCACTGCTCTTGTCTCCATGAGGCCGGGTTCTGGCACTAAGACAACAGCATGCTAGACCTATCAATAGCATGAAGCCACATGCGGAGGCCAAAGCTTGTGCCCAACTCAAGTAATATCCCATCTTTTCTCCTCTCCTCGGTTCAGTACCTTCCGACAGATTAAAACTCATTTCCACGTAAATTCATTAGATTGGTGTAATCAGGTTGTGGGTTGTTTCTATGAAAATTCAGAGAGGGAATTAAGTTTGGAGATAATTAGTATCTCACATGGGTGAGCTTGAAAGCGGGCAAGAAAACATGTGCCAACCTGTGAAACAAACAGCTACTGTGATGAAAATCTTTGCACTAAAAAATCATCCAAATTCGAGTTTTCATATGCTTTTTGGTGATTGCAATAAGAACATATATATTGTGTATAGGTATGTGTGGGGATAAAGTATACACATAAAATGCTGATAAAAGTTTACTTTCGGTAGTCTGAATTATAGCCAGATCAACTTTTCAATACTTGCTAGTCATCTTAGAGGCTTTTTATTAGACTTGCCAACTGGCTTAGTTCTTTCATTTCCACACAACACCTGCATGCAAACAATATTAAGCCCATGTTTGGTATCGTTAAAAAATCTGATTAAAATATAAGTCAAAGTTAACAATTAATTTTAACCACACATTTTATATGACTCACAATTTTTTGACCCCACATTCGATCGATTTTTATCAAAATTTCTTAAAAA
Source organism: Fraxinus sp. D2006-0159 (assembly GCA_903798375.1). NCBI lineage: Eukaryota > Viridiplantae > Streptophyta > Magnoliopsida > Lamiales > Oleaceae > Fraxinus > Fraxinus sp. D2006-0159. The sequence goes on along the minus strand of CAIGRQ010107418.1, from coordinate 8,211 downwards.
TCTAATTTTAAGATCTACCAAAGCTAAGTAAATTACAAGGCATTTATAAAAAGCTAAAGGAGCTTTTACATGTCTTACGCATCAACTGCTCCCCAGTTCTTTTCGTGGAATTTCCACTTTATTCTATTCTTCACCCCATTTTATGTAAAATATTCATATAGAAATTGGACAAAAGATTCTCAACTCATTAATGACAAAAAAGTTGTCTTTTAACTTTTGTTGACATTGAAGTCCTAACTTTATAAATTTGTAGCAACTTGATCACTAAGAAACGGTTTCGGTTACTTGACTGTTAAGAAATCAATATTTGTTAAAAAGACGATTATATATTTATTTTCGATTAAAACAAAAATTGAAAAATAGCTACTTTTCCATTTAGTTGAAAATGAAAACAGTTCTCCCCCTATCCCTACACCAAACTGTCCAGGCGGCCACGCCTTGTGAGGAGGCTGTGGGGAACGAGCAGTGAGGTAGGAGGAGATGAAGGGGTTCAGGTGAGGTCCCAGAGGACAAGGCAAAAGATAGATGGGTGATTAATTGGCTTTTTTGGGGACTGAGTTTACCATTTTATTATCTTTGAAGCATCAAAACTTTTACATCTCAAAATAGCTGGAGCTTTATAAAGTTGGCTTTCAATTACTTGGATGCTATACTGCTTTCAATAAGTGGCATCATCACCAACCCCAAAAGATGCCTTCTAACTCGTGGTTTTGGAAATGAGCCCCCGTTTGATACACATTAAAATCTTCATTCTCATTATTCTACTCATTTTTAACCAAACGTTCTTTAATAAAATAATATTTTTCATCACATCAACAACTTTTCCTTCTTTTTCAATCATACATTATCCATCAATCTACTATTTTTCAAAATACATTTTTTCAAAATAATGTGGTTCAAACACAAATCTTGTTTGCTTTTTTGGGGATTGGGGTGGGGTGCATGCAGTTCTAGCATATACACCCTAAAGAGAAGTGAACGAGAGGACACCATCTGTCAAACCAATCATTAGGTTAAAAAATATAGCTTGCACATTCTCATCACCAATTTATACAACAAAAAAGGAACGTGCCTTTTCACCTTCACCAAAAGGCATGGCCAAGAAACCTTGTTGCAGGGACCAATAAGATCCATATCACAAATTGAGAATCTAGTTTTCTGTAGCGTCAAGCATTCCCCACCTCGCAACATGAAGGCATGTTTAGCTCCATTTTTGGTGTAGAATACATTTTGAAATATTAAATTAATGGAGAACGTATGATTAAAAATGAAGAAATTTTTTTTGGGTTGTATGTAATATTATTTTATTGAAGAATATGTGATTAAAAAAGAAGAGAGAAATATGTTTTGAAAAAAAATTGAAGCTCAAACTTGGACAATGTGCACGAGTCTTGAAGTTTCTTATTGGTCGAAACCATCCATTATTCATAGCAAAACGAAAAATGATGCAAGCTCGTAACATCGGAACCACCCACAATTTTGTGAAGAACATTGACTACAGTAATCCTTTACACAACCATAAAATCTCCTCATAGACACCAAGAGTGGATTTCCCACATTCTTTGTAAGAAATCTATTAACTACTATACAAATTCCAACAGATTTTCCATTCTTCATTGTGACTGGAAAGAGTTCATTACCTTTAAACAATAATTAAAGAAATTTACAACCCGCTAGTGAATATGCAAATAACAGTAGCCTGTTCCTTGAGAATTGAGCAGCCGTTGATGAAGAACATTATTATGTTACCCATGCACAAGATTTTGTCGGACATACACGATTAATTATCTTAGCCCCAATGATGAGGCCCCTACACAAGAATAGACAGTCACAAAAAATTTAAATGTCAGAATCATGACAGATCACAACCCTCCACAGCTACTTCTCGCAGCCTTGAAGTTCGACGTAAAATACAAATGCTAATCTTCTCGTTAACAATGTTAAGACAGCAATAGGGTCAAATTTCATTACATCCCTCGTAAGAGGGTGATGACAAGATCTGTTCGCAGACAAATACGAGGCACAAAGTGCTTAGGCAGAGAGTTGATTGTCCTCTTGACATAGTGTAAAATGCAACTCAATAAGCCCCTGTTTGGGCTCCATTATTTCAATATATAATGAGAAGAATAGTTTTTTTTTGGAGAATGTGTGGTTATTTTCATGTTTATGTGTAACATTATTTTATTGAAGAATGTTCAGTTGATAAAAAGAGACAAAAAAAAATAAATTTTAATTTAATGGGGACAAACATGGGCTAAAATAGAAAGAAAAAAAGAAATTTAAGTTCCAGTGAGATATCAAGTGAAGATTAAAGAGAGAGGCATAATGTTATTCCACAAAACAAATATAAGATGGCATTCAAGTATTCTCGATGATAACATGCCATTTCAGGACCTCTAATAATTGAGAACTATACATATTATGAAAAAGGAACAGACACAAAAACAAATTAACAATTAAATACTTATATTAAGAATGGAAAGAATTTCTGAACCAGACTGGATCACTAGATTCAGTGCAGTTCCAATTAAAATTTAACTGGTTTTGGGTCTTAGAACTGGTAAGCAAAGGGTTAGAGTCTGGTTCTCGGTTTCAGCTAAAGAATCAATCAATCAAATTTAATTTGGTTCCGATATACTTTATTTATAACATCTCAATTAATCAACCTTTAAGTTAACTTGCAAGGGTTTACACGTATATGTATTAAAATTTACCAACACATTTGCCACCTAAAACAAAAAACATGAGATATGAAAATTCATAGAATGGTTTACACTTCCAATTTTTTTTCTAAAACATAAAAATAACTGGAAGGAACCTGATGCAATACTAAAAGTGTATTCGAGGTGAAAAAGGAATTAAATTAATTAGGATTTCTTTAATTTTAGTTTTTCTTAGATTAGGATTATTCTCTTAGTTAGTTTCCAATTTAGATTACAATTTTTATTAGTTTCCTGTGTTGCTTACGGTTGTTTAAACGCCTATAAATAGAGGGTTAACCCTTTTTTTAAACATACTTCGATTATTGAATACAACTTGCTGCTCTCTAATTTATCTTGTCTCTCTCTCATTCTTCTCAATTTTCATAAATTGATTATTGTAAATATTTGTTTACGAGCTTCCTACATCAATTTGTGTGGGCACTTTCCACCCCAGAACAAAGGTCAAATTGAGATGGTTAACTGCAGCCTTAGTAACTTACTTTCATTGCTTAGTTGGGGATAAACTGAGAAATTGGAATTTTATAATGCTTACTGTTGGTTTTGCATACAATAATTATGTCAATAGGTCAACCGATCATAGCTCACTCAAGGTAGTCCTAGGTTTGACACATGCCAACCAATTGATCTTGTCCCTTTGCCTACAAATTTGCAGTTGATTCACGTCGTAGCCTCGTAGGCATACAAAATTTAATGTTGGTAATTAATAATTATGCCATGATTTGACTAGCTCCAGAGCGTTTTCCAAAATATGCCGCAAAAAAAGCTTTGTATTAGATCACTTGGCCCCTTCCCCATCATTAAAAGGCTTGGAACTAATGCATATTTACTTGATTTGACAACCCACTTAAAAGTCCAGTTTTCAATATAACATATTTATATCCTTGTAGAGGCAAATTCGAGCTTCCGATATTTGCAATATTCTATTTTTGTAGGTCAAGCTCCTCGCTCACCCCCTTAAGCTCCTGCTTCCACATTTCCCCCTCAAGATATCATTGACAAGGTCTCAAGGATCAAGTTGTTGATTCGAAAGGATGGTGGCTTTCGCAAGTTTCTAGTGCCTCAAAAAGGTCTTCCGCTTAGTAATGCTACTTTAATGAATATGAGTTTCTATAACCGACACCAAGCTATTGGATGCTTAACTAGACTATAATTGGCTAGGGTCAAATTCTTTTCAGCAGGGAAGAAATGATGTAACACTAAAAATATATTCGAAGCAAAAAAAAATAATTAAATTAGTTTGAATTTCTTTAATTCTAGTTTGTGTTACATTAGATTATTTCCTTAGTTTCCTATTTAAATTAGCTTTTTGATTAATTTCCTACATAGCTAAGGATTGTTTAAACTCCTTTATAGAGGGTTACCTCTTTGTTTTAAAGACACTTTGATTATTGAATACAAACTACTTCTCTCTCCGATTTCTCTGGTCTCTCTCTCAAATTCTTCTCAATTTTCATAAATTGCTTATTGCGAATATTTGTTTACAAGCTTCCTACGTCATATCCAGTACTAGCTGGTACTAGTAAGGTTCAAATCTACCAATTAGGTTCAATTTCATCATTGCACATGGAACATTTTGGTTCCCTGTGATGAATAGCCTCTAGTGCTTGATTCAGTCCAGTTTTCACTAGAACCAGGATCACGAACACCCCTTCTTAAAATATAACTAGCTCACATGAATAGCTAATGTTTTAAAGGTAGATTTTCATAAAAACGAAAAATTTCTATAGTAGAGTCAACTTTGCCCAGATTTCTATAATCCAACTCCTATCATTTGAGATTTTTCTCCCCAACTTTCTAGGACTTCCATTCATCTTTTTAGGAGCAAGGAGGTGAAGGAGAGTACATAAATCAACAATCTAAAATAGGTTCAATGTTCTTCAAATTTCCCCCTCATCCTCTATCCTTCATAACGGGAAAGAGATCTTACTGGTACCTTAGAGCACAACTAAACTTATGTTATCATATAAATGTGGCAGCTTAAACACAAAAATTGGAGGACTTCTATTGCAGATATAATATAGTGACTACTCTAGCATCAAAGATAAATTAATAAAAATAAATGAAAATAAAAGCCATCGAGGCAATGTTACAGTACTCAATATAAAGGCTGATCAAGGCAAGGTAACTGACATGTGTTTTGAATCCCACTAGTAGACAAGCTACAGCTCACTATAATTGCGCCAAACTGCACGGAATTCCTCACGGAATGTGTTCAGACGAGCTTTCAAGTTAGGCGTCCTAAAGCTTGCATGAATGAGGGTGACTGCAAGAGAGAAAAGGAGTTTGAGATGAATCTACACCATGGAAAAAACTTGCAAAGTTAGAATCATAAAATTACCAAGGAGGCCAATAGCAAATGCCCATAAGACACTGAGAAGTCCACATGAGACGAACCAGAGAATGAAACTCACTGCAGAAAGAACAAATAAAGCCATAAGCTTTCACTGTAGAAAATACACTATCGAAAGTCACAAATGAGAAATCAATGATGCTGAAAATGGCTGAAAGTCTTGCCCTACCTGCTGAAGATAGCAAGACAAATACCCAACGAGGCTGTCCACAAATATGCACTGTTCTTTTGGCAGATGGGCGCCCTCGAATAACAGGCCTAAAATAAATTAGATATTCAAGTCAGTAGCAGCATTGAACGGTTTATAATTCCAGATCTACAAATGTGCTTACATAAGGGGAGGCCTCATTTTGGCAGCTAAATGTGGAGAAAACTGCCTGATAGTTCTTGTGACCTTTTCACTGAAAGTACCTGCAAAGCTGTATAACAAATTGAGCAATATGAAAAGGATGACACGAACAACAGTCAAGTTTATGCAGTTCAGTCAACAACGAACAACTAAATTGCAATATTCTAATAGCAACAATCAAAACATTGCAAACTAAAGCACATATGCACGTTGACATAGTGCTCACTGGTAAAAGAAACATACCTATCATTCAGAAAAGCTATGCTTAGAGCTGTCAACAGGGCAGCGACAATAGAAAGTGGCTTCCTGATAAATCCCAACCCTGAAACTCAATGTGCACATGTACACAGTTTAGATACATGCATAGACACAGGAGTGCGAGTGCACACATGTCACATAAAAACTAGTGCTGGTCATTATCTTTAGCTTGCTTACCAAGAATAAACACAATCATTATGAAATAATTGGTCCTATAGCTGCCAAAAGGAAAATAAAATTACAAATCAGCAAAGTAAAAATAGTTCCATTTTCCCATTAGATAACTCTAATAACTTTACATTACCCAAAAAATAAAATAAAAGAACCAACAATTCAGTGACACCAAACTCAATACTGCATAACTTTTAAAATGTGTTTCTAAATAAAACTTCATTTTCTAATTAACTATAAGAAAATGCACAAAGAAACTTGAAAATGTAATCTCTTGAACAAAGTACATATCGAGAAAAAAAAAAAAAAGCACGCTTAGACTTTTCTCTCTTGTATTTCATTTCTCTCCCATTCATTAAACAGCTAGTGGGATGTCAAATTAATAATCAAAGAAACAATATATGTATCGAGATATGCAAAGGAGGAGGAGAAGTGGGAGTAGGAAGATCTTACTAATAGATATTACATTTGAGGCGGCTGTTCCATTTGGAGTAGGAACGGGGGATGGTAAATCGTGAAAAGAATTCGGCGACCGGCCGCGGCGGCGATGACCAGTCCACTTCTCGCAATGCATCGATTAGATCCTCCGTTGTTACATTAGTCCAATCCATTTACTACGCAATCTTAATTCAATCGGTTGAGAAAAACCCTAGGCGAAAGTTCTTTTATAGAAAAAAAGGGGAAGAAGAATGGAAGAAATGGGCAACGTAACGGAGATTAGATTGATGGGCGACGCTTTATAATGAGTCGTCAGAAACTCCGTTTTGATTTTGGTTGTTTTTAACGGGAAAGAGAGAACTCCGTCTCAGATCAACGGAATTACAAGACGCTTGCATTTTAGAGCATCTTTAAGTCCGTTTAATTGCAAATGTAAAAAATGGATGAAAAGAAAATATTTTACTGAAAATTAAATTGCTTAAAATTTATTTTATTAAAAATTGTAATTAATTGCGTTTCATTAGTATAATTTTCCACCTGAAAAATGTTGAAAATTTAGTATCCGTTTGACTTTGTTTTTCATGAAATTTGTTCATTAAAGTGATAATTGTTTCTACCATTGGGTTTAAAATTTGTTTCAATTACCAAAAAAAAATTAAAAATTAAAAATTAAAAAAAAATAATAAAAATTATCATACAGAATACCGTTCGTTTGACTTTGTTTTTCATGAAATTTGTAAATAAAAGTGATATTTTCTTTTACCATTATATTTAGAATTTTTTCCTATTGTAAAAAAAACTAAAAAATTTAAAAAAAGAAAAAAAACCTAAAAAAGTTGGAAAATGAAAAACCATTCAAACCTAATGAAAACAAATTCAATGAAAGGTGAGAAATCCAGCGCGTGAAGGTGTCAGAAGGAAAAAGAATTCATGGCTAAAATTTGCAATCAAACAAAGGAAAACTTGGGACCATTTCCTAGGGAAAATGGGTTGTATCAAACAGAGCATAGGAGATTAAAAGGGAAATTTGCTTAAAAGGTCCAATCAACAATAATATTTGATAAGATAGTCTATAGTCAATAATGTTTAGTAAAATAGCCTTTAATTTATTTTATCATGTATTAAAAGTTATAAATACCCTTCATTTGAAAGGTCGAAAATGTCCAATTTCGAACCAAAATTTACCAAAATCCCATAACATGAATTCTCACTTTTCATACCCAATTTAAAACCAACGAGAAAATGACATATTGCCCTTTTAAACGACTAAATTCCATTTTAACAAATTTTGCGACAAAATGACATACTGCCCTTTTAAACGACTAAATGCCGTTTTAACAAATTTTGTATTCATTTCACTTCATGTTCCTTNATTTTAGGGTATAGGATAAAAGAGAAAAAACATGTAATTATTCAACATGTTTTTTTAAACGACTAAGTACCGTTTTAACAAATTTTGTATTCATTTCACTTCATGTTCCTTTATATCCACGTGAAAATTAATGAAAACATGTTTTTACTATATCTAGAGTGAAATTTAGAGTTCGTTACCAAAATGACATGTTATCGTTATAAAGGATTTGATAACGTTTTAACTAATTTTGTATTTGTTTCACTTTATATTCTCTCGTATCCACATAAAAATGAAAGTAAAATTTTTTCCACTATAATTGATAACAATATTAAACTTCCAAGATCAATAAAAAAAATTACTCGATAGTGATCAACAACATTGTTCCATGAGTAAACTATACTATTATTCACTATGAATGAAGGTAAATATCCTAAATATCTCTTTTTGGCCCAAGTTTGGGTCAATTATCAGCCCAAGTCGATTGTCCTAATTCTGAAGTATAAGTTTGTAAGACTCTATAGTATCAAACCTAAAACCTAATCAAATTCATCTCCAAAAATCCATAACT
>CAIGRQ010107397.1:0-10604 GCA_903798375.1 Fraxinus sp. D2006-0159 | reverse complement strand
TGCTGAAAAAGTTCAACAAGGGTCAGATGAGATAAAACCTAAACGTCCAGGGAGCTGTGCACGAGATGAGAATGGAAAGTTTAAAGTTTGGAGGACAAAAAGAAGATGCAAGGTCGGAAATTGCAAGGAGTGAAAGGTTGCAAGAGTCCAATATGAGCTACCATGACCAAGTTGCCAAGTCTAGCTAAAGACTATAAAGTCAGCGCTTATTGGGAGACAACCCAATTTTCTAATCTTTTTATTTATTTTATTTTTCGTATTGCATTGCACGTAGTTTTATTCTTGATTATTATGTTGCATTAGTTATAGGCATGTTTCAATTTATAGGGTATCACCATCCTATTATATTTTCCTTTAGGTCATTGCATTTATTGTATGTTGTTTCGAGTGTTTAGGCTAAGCAACACATGTTCTAGGTTATTTGATCTTTATTATTTGATTTGACAATTATATGCAGGAACATGACGTCGCAGAATATTCAAACCAACATAGACCAATGGAAAAACATGATAGAAAATATTGTCTAGTCATCACACATAATTCCTCATGTCTTCAAGAGAAAAATTCGGGGAATACCTTCTTCCTTTTCTTCCTCGTCTCCTTATATTCTTATTTATGCTTTATGACATTGAGGGTAATGTCAGTTTTAAGTTTGGGGGTGAGAAAAACTTTGAGTTTTTAGTGCTTGTGTGTTTGTTTTTCGTTATTGCTTTAATATATAATTGAAAAAAAATTGAAAAAAAAAATTCAACAAAAATATATATTTTCTTGTTTTAGTTTGTGTGCTTGTGTGTGTTAAATAGTATGGCTAACAATGACGATTAAAATTGAGATTTGGTGTTGATTTATAAATTGTGGATATGTTGCATGCTAACCCGATTGAGACTTAACCTTGTAAAATTTGATATTATCTGTGCACTAGAATTAAGTTAGACGGCATGATGCTATGAGTTGATTCATATGTTGGATAGGTTAATAGATTTGACATAGATGTTTTTCCAAACTCATACTAATTATTTATCCTTGAACCAAATTTAGCACAGTTTGGGGGTGATTTTGCTGTTGTAGGAAGATACAGATGTGGACAGAGTTTCCATGTGTGACAATTTTTGTGTGGATTGTCTTAAATTAACGAGATAAAATTGGGTGAAATCTTAAGTTGGAGGTCGATTTGCTTGGATAGGTGTTGATAAAGGGTATTGAACTGATCAAAGCATAAATTTTTAAATGTGAATATTCTCTTCGAAACCTTTTTGACTTGGGTTATTTAGCTTGTAAGAGTGTTTAAAACCTGGTGCCCTAAAGTCATATGACTTGGGAGTTATCGGCCTAAAGCCAGGTTACATGGGTTATTTAGAAAGTTTAAGGGAGATAATATTAAAAAAAATACATTTGAAAATCAGGAAAATAGAAGTGCATGAAAAAGAAAGAAAAAGAGCACTAAATGCCTTGATTAAGCTCTAAACACCTGTTTGAGGGAATTTGACTTTTGATGGAGGATAATTAGCCTAATTGAGTTTTGAATGTCGAAGCAATCAAATAATTGGAGAATCCTTGTTTATTGATGTGTTGACTTGCAATTAGTAAAGTCCAATTGAACTAGAGAGGGTAAGGATAGTAATGAAAAATAGAGTACATACTGGGAAAAGAGTGAAAAAAGAATAAGTTTGAGGGAGTGTGAATCATATGAGAGGTGAAAGGATAAATTTGACCATAGAGGGTCGCGAACTGAAGCAACTTGTAAAGTCAGGATGTCTACTTAATTCTTCACACACACACACACATCAGTTTGCATTGGAAGAGTGGATTTTGGTTTGGTATTGTGATTTTGAAGCGGGTTATAAATTTAATACATACTAAAGTTTATGACTCTATTTTAGTTAGATTGTCTAATCAAATACTTTTGCATGCTTGTGTGTTTGTTATTATTTAGATTATAATTTTGTTTGAGGACAACAAATGTTTAAGTTTGGGGGTATTTGATAAGTGTAATTTTTACACTTATTCGGGACCTAAAAATAACGACATTTGATAGTTCTTTTGATAAAAATATATTCTAAATCGTTGCGATTTATGTTTAATAGGTAAAACTCTATGGATGAAAAGAAACTGAAGAAAGGAAGCAAAATGTGGTGAAAAATGGCAAAATTCAAAGTACAAGAACTAACCTATATTACGTGAAAAAGTTGAGGATTTGGAAAGCAAGCATTAATTAATTGGGCCTCAATTTGGATGGACTTTTATTGGGTTAAAAGAATTAGGTTTATATATATAAACACGGAGGTAGCCAGAAACAAGAGAAAAAGTCTGACTATATTAATTATATATTATACTCCCAGCACGCAGAAAGAGAGATTAAACATACACAGTAGCAGTGGACAAAATTGGTTGATTGGTTTGTTTTTATATATATGTGGTCAAACGGGAATCGAGGCAGCAACATACATAGAGTGATTATATTAATTCTAGATTTGACTATATTAATTATATATTATACTCCTAGCATGCAAAAAGATAGAATGTGGAAAAGAAAGCAGATTCAGTTAATTCCATATTTGTTCACGTTTAGTCAATTTCCTGTGATGTCCTTCCACTTTTACTTGTTTAATTTTAATATTATGCTAGGCTAAATTTTTACATTGCTAAGATATTGATGAGCATTTGCTTTGAAACTTTTAGTATAATATTAATTATTTTGACGTTAATTTGTTTGAATGCGTGGATGTTTATTATGGTTTAGTTTGCCTTTCAATTAATTGGCCACTAATTGATTTGTTTGTGAATTTTATTATCATCGAGAGAGGTAATAGAATCGTAGCACATAATAATAAAAATAGTAAGGTTCGATAGATGATAGAGATATACCTCTATACTTTGCATAGTTCATAAAGATGTTCTAGTTCGTTAATGCATTTATCATGTTCTTAGTTTCCATCGAGAGATAGGAAGGTCACATGAGGGGAATAGATTTATTTGTTATCGAGAGAAACTTTTAAATAAATTTGGAACTTCGACCAACTCACGATAACATTGTCAATTTAATTATTAAACTAAAAGTTCCGAACAAGGGGGATTCTAGATCTTAGCAATGTATCTCATAAATTTGATAAATTCTTACTTTAATTTCTAGTACGTGATAAATTAGATATAGAGTTATTACAAATTATTATTGCTATTCGATTAAGGTGAAATTAATTTTGACTTGATAAAACACGTAGCCCTCGTGGGTTTGCTACTCTACACACTACTATATTACTTGATCACGAACCCGTTCACTTGCGGATTTTCAAACGATCAAGTATCCTAAGTGTCTATAGTAAAATCAAAAATTGGCCTCTTCTCATAAATGATTAACTGCCAAAAGCCACACCTACCACTACGCTCAATCCAAACCATATTATGCAATCTATGCTACAAGTTAACCTATGTACAAACCCTAGCATCACTAGGTCATCTCAAAAGTGGCATCATCAATTCTCAAGAGTATCCCTATAGCACATATAAAACAAATAGGAATTCTTTGGCATGTAAACGAACTGGAAGCTAAGAAAATGATACCCAATATGGAGTAATCGAGGTCTCATACTTTAGTCTAAAGTCACATGTGAATTAAAGGACCCTCTTTAGACACCCATCAATGAACAATAAAGATTGAAGAAATAATCCACTATAGTCGTCCTCAAAGTGTAATGTGTATAAGTATGTACGTCGTGTCATTTAAACCTATCTCAAAGCTGCAATGGAAACAAGACTTTTGAATAGCCTTAAGTACCTTTCCTATGGTCAACTTGTAGTGTAAATATCAATTACTAACTAAAGGTACGCCTTCTTGGGTGTTCTCCATGGAATCTTCCAGACCTATACCATCTATGTGATTTTTAGTATATGCCTTTACCTTATGCAGACTTGGAAACGTAACGATAGGAATACGTGAATGTATGGAAGTAGGAGCCCAGAGGAATTGGACCTAGAATCCCTATCATCTGTACCAATATCGCCCAAATGCCCCTTTGCAAAGGAATGGGATAGTGTCCCTTTATGGCTCCATAAGCTAGAACTTGAACCCCATGCTGACTGAGTATCCTTTGAAGGTGTCTTAGAATAGGAAAAATGGATGTGTATAAGATTAGTGGGTACCTCAGTGTAGGATAAGTTATAACAACAGGAGTAGTAGGAATATGGGGAGGAAGTACTTAAATAGGAACATTTGGAGTCGGCTTAGTTATTGTAAAAAGTTGCGATGGGACATCTATAGGAGCAACTTGTAAGATCTTTGTACGGACTATAGTAGGAGTCGGAATATGGATGACAAAAAAATCCTTTCAACTCGATACCCGTGGTGCTCCATCCCGAATGGGATGAGGATTACCCCGCCTAACCAGGTAAATGGGACGGGGACGGGGGAGGGTCATTACCTCGAAGTGGGTATGAGAAATATAGTCCCTGTCCCGTTCAAAGTTAATTTCAAATTTAAGTTTTTTATCAAAGAAAAATAATAAATTTATCATCATTTTTAAATAACATGAGTTGTTTTTAACAAATTAGTAAAAGAAAAATAATATTTACTAACTAAAGACATAAAAAAAATAAAAGTAAAAAATAAAATAAAAATAAATGAATGTGAAGATAAATGGGGCAAGAGACTTGCCTCGCCTCGTCCCGCTTTAATTGGGTATGAGGATGGGGTAAGGTAACAAAAATACCCTACGGGATGGGGGTGAGAATAGGCGACCCATCCCATACTCGCCCCGTTGCCAATCTTAAGTCGGAATAGATATCATCAATGTAGAGGTAAACTTTATCACTGGTGGAGTATTCTGTGTAATAGAAGGTGTCGTAATAGGAGTTGTAGGAAACATAGGAGGCATGACTAAAGTACCCACAGCTTCCTCGGCTCAATAGATGTCATCTTATCTTTGCCCTTCTCAGCCATACTAATAGTGGTCTTAATAGAGAAGAGGGCTAAGAGGGGGAGGCAAAAAAATTGGGAAAGTAAGAGGTGTCCTCGAAGTACACTAACATGAAACATAACTCAAGTGTCTATAATAACAGCAAAAATCGGCATCTTGTTGTATATAATTGACTGCCAAAAGCTACAGTTACCACTACAGTCAATCCAAGCCCCATTAGACAATCTATGCTCCAAGTTCACCTCTATACAAACCCTAGCATCATTAGGTCGTCTCAAATCAGAGGTGGCGTCGTCAATCCTCAAAAACATCCCTATAGCCTTTGATAAATAAACAAGAATTCATTGGCACACAAACGAATTGGAAGCGAAGGAAATGATACCAAATCTAGAGTAATAGGGGTCTCTTGCTCAGATATAAAGTCACATGTGAACTAAATGACCCTCATCAAACACCCATTAATGAACCATGAAGACTTAAGAAATAATCTAATGTAGTCATCCTTAATTGTAAGATATGTGATTATGTGCGACGTGTCATTTAAACCCATCTCAAAGCTACAATAGAAACAAAATTTTGAAAAATTTCACGTAACACTCCTATGGTCACCTTGCGGTGCGAATATGAACTATTGAACAAATGTATGTCTACCGGGCTGTTCTCCATGCAATCTCCCAAACACATATTGTCTATGTTGCTTTTAATATGTTCTTTTACCATATTCGAACTCGAAAACGTAATAATGGGAATATATCCCAGAGGAGTTAGACTTAGATTCCCTACCATTTAAGTTGGAAACCATGTCCTGAATAGAAAATCTCATAATAGCTCACCTTCATACGATTCATCTTCTTGAAGTGGTCTATCAACATAAGCATGATGACGGATTGTTCTGTACAAACATCGCTTAATAGCCCCTTTGCAAGGGAATGGGATAGTGTTCATGTATGGCTTTGTAGGCTGGAATCTCAACCCTATTTTGATTGAGTATCCTTTGAAGGTATCAGAGAATATGGAAAATGATGTGTATTGGCTCAAGAGGTGCTTCAGCAGTAGGATAAGTAATAGCAACAATGGTAGTCCTAGTAGCAATAGATGAAGAAGTACCTCAATGGGGACATCCGGAGTCGACTTAGTAATTGTAGAAATCTGTGGTGGGACCTCTACATAAGCAATTGGTAAGATCTCTACACGGACTATAGTGGGAGTCGGAATAGGCTTTGTAGATGTAGAAGCAAACTTTGTCACTAATAGAGTAATCTGTGTAATAGGAAGTATTGTAATAGGAATAGTGGGGAACATGAGACATAACAAAAGTGCCCACTACTTATTACAACAAAAATCGCCTACAGTAACATTCAAAAATGTTGTCGTAGACCTTTTACAACGTTTGGATATGTATTACAAATTAAGATGTTGCCGTAGAGTAGGACCCCTACGGCAACGTTGAAAAAACATTGCCGCAAGGGTCTAAGGCAACATTTTTGTAGGTTTTTTTAATAGCAATTTATGCAAATTGATTGGGAAAATTGAAAATGACTCCTTATGAACAAATCCTGGAATTGCATAAAAATTGATAATTTCATTACAAATTTTTGAATCTATACACTTGAACATTAGAATGTGATACAGCAACACCTAAATAAAAAGGAGCTTCAAATTTCAAAATGAAATAAAATGGTAATACATCAAAGGACTTCATGTAGAGATTCGAATCGATTGTCTAGTGGAACAAATATTTCCAAAGTTTAATTAGAACAACTCTTGCATTTGCCATTGCAAGGAACATAGTATGCAATCGATCTGCCTCGACAGTACCCGTGCAAGCTGGCTTAATTGACTTACTTTAGACACCTGAAAGAAACCCAACAAATTTTTAAGCATTTAGTTTAACTAATCAACCAATGCAAACAAGATAATTGGTCCATGGCAACAACTAAAGCTTAATTGAATTTGTCAACAGAGTTTTATCTCATTTCCTTCAGGTGGGAGTAACATTACTCATCTAGGCAAAGGGAAGCAAAAAGTAAAAAAAAAATTCATGATGATGCACACCTTTGCCACTTCAGAGGTATCAGGACTACTATTTGTACTCCTTAGACAAATTTTCAGATTATTTTGCTGCATGTATATGGCTGCTCCTATGGGCCTGTGTCACCAATAGTATTCGAAGTAACATCAAACTCCCAGTTTAGTTAGCAATAAGCTCAACTTTACATTACCACAAGACGGAAAGTACTCGGTGCTTTTAGAAATACTTAAAGAAGAGGTAGGGGGATTGCTTAACTTACAAATTGTGACTCGGCGTTTCTAAGTAGAGATAGTAACCAGGTATGGCTCTCAAACAGAATCAAAGCAACCTTTTGCTGTCCGCAATCAATATAAGATTTGCTCATTACATTAACATAATGACATTCAGATATTGTTAGTACTTAAGGAAGAAAAAATGTTTTCATGGAGAGATCGCAAAAAATCAATTCAATACCCAACTAAAGAAGAGTATGACAAATTAACCTAAAAGCAGCAAATCACCTTAATCTAGCTGTAGCACTCCTTCGACTGAGTTCCTTGTCGATTTCATCACTTAAATCTGAATTCCCATCAGCTCTAACACCCTAAAAAATTAAAATGGATGGACATTAGTGTTAATACTATCAATGAATTCCAGCATTAAAATGCTATGGGGCTAATTACTTAATTAGCTGAAAGACGGTAAAATCATTTTACTAGACACTCCCCATAAAGTCCAAGTTCTTGTGCTAACTCCCTCGAGTAAACATGATTGTTCACTTGCTCATGTTCATCTACACCAAACAAAACAACTTATAATTAGAAATTAAGTGGAAATAAGACAAAGTACATTATAGAGGGACAAGAAAACATTCTTGGAATAACATGATCAATTACAAATGAAATTATTTTCACCTGTAGTGTTAGGACAGATGGACATTAGAGCACCCATTGAATCACTACTACCAAGTCTCTTCATTCTTGATGAGTGATGACTATGGGTGGGCATGGATTCAGTTGGGGTCAGTTTTTGCTTCAACTCAAACCTAACCCAACATGATCGATTTGATCAAAATTTAACTCAACCCAACCCAATCAAGTATCGGTTGGGTTGGGTTGTGATGATCGGTTTGTGATGGCTTGTCAACAAAAATTAAAGTCATCCAATTTTCTATTATACTAATTCGGATAGACAAGATTAAATAGTAAGTAAGTAAATAAATAAATAAAATTATCTATTATCTTATTCAATCATCATTAATTGAGCTTACAAAGAACAAATTGCATTTAACATAACTTGAAAACTTATACTACATTTATTATGGGGAGGACAGTAAGCTCATCCTCTAAAATACACCAAAATAATTATAGTTACACTATCCACTCATATTTTTTAGGTTCTTTTTACTTTGAGAAATGCTATGATTACCGGGGGAGGGGGGGTTGACAACCCCCCTGGGTTTATTGGATTTTCATGAGTTAGCCCATAACCCGACTCGCCTATACAGCCAACCCACCCAACCCGTGTAAAAACAACAAAAAAACCAATCCAAACCAGTCAGGTTGGTTTAGTTTTGGCGGGTTTTGTCCACCCCTTGTGAACTCTACGCAAATTTGTATTAAAATCTATTAGATCAAAATAAGCAAAATCCATTTCTTAGAGTATCTTCTATTAGATCAGAATAAGCAAAATCTATTATTTGACATAGCCCCCTCTGTTGCTCCTACTCCAATCAATGTGTGCACTTCATCAATAAAAAGAATAATTTTGACACTCTGTTTAATTTCCTCCATCAGCTTCTTCAGCCTTTCCTCAAATTCATTCAGAATCAAACTTATCATAAATCTGACTAGGTACATGTAAATTGTAACACACATATCACCCTTTTCTTTCTGCAAATCGACTAAAATGTTAATTCTTTTATGAATTTGCCACAAATGATACAATCAGCCTTAAATGCACGCTTTCATTAACATCTTGAAAGAAGAAATAAAACCCCATCAAAATTCGCAAATTTAAGTTTACATCTCTATTTTTCTCCTTGAGCAACAACTTGAGTTCAGCCATCTGCTCCTCATTCTCCTTACACAAACTCAAAAGCTCCCTCTCATTCCTCAACACCATAGCCAAAGTCCTTGTATTCCCTTTGACTTCAGTCAAATCCTTCTTCTAGCTTTTATTTCCTCTTTTTGCTAATCCAAATTGAAGCCCAAAACTACCCAAAAAAGGCCGCGCCACCACCAGAAACCGTCCCTGTTGGTGTTGAAACGAAGGCCGAGATTCTTGATTTTGAAGATTTTGGTTTGCAGTAAAAGAGAAGACTTTGGGTTTTGGGAGGTGGAGGAAGTGGTTATGGGCGGAGGTGAGGCAGAGCGCGGGGGTGGAATGGTGGTGAGAGAGAAAATTGATTGGGTTCCGGATTGTGTGGGTTTGATAGAGAATAAGCCATTTTCATTTTTTCTCAATGCGTTGGAGAGGAATGAATGGAGGGAGGGAGACGTGAATAAAGGTAGGGTTTGGGTTAATTGGATAGTTTTAGCAACGTTTTTCAAACGTTGCGAAAAAAGTAAGAGGTAAAACCTTTCGCAAGACTCAATAAACGTTGTGAAAAGTGAGACCTAGCGCAACGTTTGATAAACGTTGCGAAAAGTATTACCTTTTACAACGTTTGATAAATGCTGTGAAAGGTAAAACCTTTCGCAACACTTAATAAACGTTACAAAAAGGGGTCTATCGCAACATTCTTCTAAAAAATGTTGCCAAAACTTATTTATATTAACTAATGACAACATTTACTTACTAAAAGTTGCTAAAAGAGCAACATTTATCAACAAATGTTGTCTTTTTAGTGTTGCAAATAACTATTTTTGTTGTAGCGACTTTCTCGGCTCAACAAATATCACATTGACTTTATCCTTCTCAACCCTACTAATAGTGGTCTCAATAGAAGAAGAAGGCTGAAAGAGAGAAGTAAAAAAAAACTAGGAAAATAGGACTGAAAGAGAGAAGTAAAAAAAACTAGGAAAATAGGAGTGTCTCTGAAGTACACTAATCTTAGGAGTGGCCTAAGTGTCTATAATAAAGCAAAAACTGGCCTCTTCTCGTATATGATTGACTGCCAAAAGCCCTAGTCACCACTACTCTAAATCCAAACCCTATCGGCAATCTATGCTCCAAGTTCACCTCTTTATACAAACCTAGAATTACTAGGCCGTCTTAAACAAAGGTGGCATAGTCAATCCTCAAGAATATCCATATAGCCCTAGATAAAACAAATAGAAATTCCTTGGCACACAAACAAACTGGAAGCCAAGGGAATGATACCCAATGTAGAGTAATCGAAGTCTCATGCTCACGTTTAAAGTCACAAGCGAATTAAAGGACCCTCATCGGACACCCATCAATATACCATGAAGACTTAAGAAATAATTTAATGTAGTTGTTACAAAAAAAAGCCAATACCAGAATTGATCTGATACCGCTTGTTAGGATTGATACCACTTATTGTGACACCAATCAATGGATTGAGATGTTGAAGTTATATGGCAAATAATAATGAAGTATATGATCAAGAACAAAAGAATAAAAGAAGACAAGAATATGGCAGAGGAATTAGGAGATTTTATTGCACCACAAGAATAATGGAGAAGAGAGAAAAATATTACAATGATCCTATAATCTAG
>CAIGRQ010107381.1:0-12908 GCA_903798375.1 Fraxinus sp. D2006-0159 | reverse complement strand
AAAATTTGTAAAAAATTTCAAATCGGTCATTAAAAAATATTTCTCACTTTGTTATAATGGATGATCACTCATTTAGTCATTTATAAATCTAACATGTTATCCGACATTAGGCCATAACGTGCCACCAAAAAAAAAAAAAGAAAAAAACCTAGCCCACTCGGCCCGCTAAGGCCCGGTGCAAAAGCTCAGGCCGAGTCTCATTTGTTTTTGTCGGGCCCGGCTCGGCTTGGCTCGAGTTGAAAAAAAGTCTTGTCCAAAAAAGCTCGGGCTCGGCTCGTTGACATAGCTAGCTGCCACAATTGAGGAATTTAGAGACTTGGAAACGCTTTCATTAGATGATTTACTTGTATCGTTAAAATCTCATGAACTACCAGTAAAGCACAGGATTCCTTCACTCCCTGACCAAGCACTTGTATCTCAGATTTTTCTGGAGGATCCAGCTTTAATACTTTTAGAAAAAGAGGATGATCTGGAGGTTGAGATAGAGGCCACCATTCTCATGGAAAGGAAGAGGATTTCAAAGTGGTAAAGAGTTCAAAGAAGAAGAAAAAGATGATCACACAAGCAAATTTTCGAAGAGGTCAAGGACGAGGATATCAACAAAGACGTAGAAAAGAATTCCCTGAATATTTTTACTGTCATAAAACTAGTCATAAAAGCAGTGATTGCTGGTATAAAGAAAATGAATATGTTGAATGCTATCATTGACACAAACTTGGCCATAAAAACAATTAGTGTTGGAACAAGAAAAATGAGGATAAAGCAGAAACTAGTTTCATTCATAAAAATGATAGTTATGAAACTTTGTTATTATCATGTGAAAATAAGCAGAATGATGTTTGGTATCTGAATAGCGGAGCTAGTAAACATATGACTGGAAATAAAAACTTGTTTTCTAAACTGGTGGAATCAGAATTTGGGCAAGTCAAAGTTGGTGATGCTAGAGCTTTTGTAATTAAAGGAATAGGAGCAATAACAATTGAAACTAAGATACTAAAGCTTGAAAAGATGTCTGATGTTTATTAGGTTCCTAGTTTGCAAAGCAATCTATTAAGTGTTGGCCATCTTTTAAGAAAGGGTTTTGAGATCAATTTACATGATAAATTGTGCATTTTGACCAGAGAAAATCCAGTTGTGACAAAGATTCCACTGGCAAAATAATCTATTTCCTATTTAGCTAAAAGTTACTAATGTTGCTTCTCATTTCCCTAGCATGAATGGAGAAATTTCAAAATTATAGCATGACAGGTATGGTCATTTAAATTATGGAGCCTTAAAATTGTTATCAGAAAAGAAAATGATGAATGGTCTTCCTCAGATTAATTAACTAAATGAAGTTTGTGATGCCTGCAAACTTGAAAAGCAACATAGAAGTCCATTTCTACATAAGTCATCTTGGAGAGTCAGATAACCACTACAACTTATACATTCGGACTTGTGCAGACCAATCCCAGTTTTATCTCTTGGAGGTAGCAAATATTTTTTCTCTTTCTTTGATCACTTTAGTAGAAAAGTCTAGACATATTTTCTTAAAGAAAAATCTGATTGCTTTCAAGCTTTTAAAGATTTTAATGTTGTAGTTGCAAAGTTTTTTGGATTTTATATTAAGACATTAAGATCTGATCGTGGGACGGAGTATCTTTCAAGGGACTTTGAAAAAATGTGCAGAAATCCTAGAATAAGACATGAACTGACTGTATGGTGTTCACAACAGCAGAATGGAGTTTGTGAAAGAAAAAACCGAACCATTATAGAAATGAAAAGATGCATGCTTAAAAGAAAGCAACTACCATGAGAACTTTGGGTAGAGGCAGTTGCTTGTGCAATATATTTGATCAACATGTCATCCTAAAAAAGTTTGAATAACATGACTTCACATGAAACCTGGTATGGTTCTAAACCAACAGTTTCACATCTAAAGATATTTTGTAGTCTTGCTTTTGCCCATATACCAGATGCTACAAGGAATAAACTGGATGATAAGACGTGTAAATGCATTTTTGTTGGATATATTCAAAGGTTTAAATGTTATAAATTATACAATCCATTGACGAAGAGAATTGTTATAAGTCGGGATGTAAAGTTTAATGAAAATGCAACATTTGAAGGTAATAAGAACAGTCAGTCAATAATTTTTCAAGGAGATAACACTTCAAATGAAAATTGTGATAATTCTTCCTCTCTGAGTTGTGGATCCCTTTCACCTTCAAGTTCTTCTAGAGGAGAAGAATCTGATAAAGAGCCACCAAGAATAAGCAAGAAATCTACGAGTCTACCGATTCTACTCATGACAAAGGTGTTGTTTTTTCTGCATTTTTTGCAGGTGAGGACCCAATTTTATATGATGCAACAATAAAATAAGAAAAATGGAGAAAAGCCATGAAGGAAGAAATTGTGCCATTGAAAAGAACAATACGTAGGAGCACAAATATGTCACCAAACAAAAAGCCTATAGGAGTAAAGTGGCTGTTCAAAATTAAACTTAATCCTGACAATTCAGTCAATAAACAAAAAGCTTGGCTTGTAGAAAAAGGGTATGTGCAAAGAAAAGGAGAAGACTACAATGAGGTATTCTCCCCAGTCTCTAGACTTGACACTATTCGGCTTATAATTTCTCTAGCTGCTCAAGATAATTGGAAGCTCTTGTAAATAAATGTTAAATATGTGTTTTTAAATGGTTTTATCCAAGAAGATATTTATGTCGAACAACCCAGATTTTGTGAAGGAGAGAGAAGAGCATAAAGTTTACAAGTTGAAAAAGGCATTGTTTGGTTTAAAACAATCGTCAAGGGCTTGGTATAGTAGAATCAATGCATTTTTTGAAACAAATGGTTTTCATAAAAGTCCACATGAACATACTCTCTACACCAAAAATGGTCCTGATGGAAGTTTTATTATAGTAAGTCTTTATGTTGATGATCTTATCTTCACTAAAAATAATCTGGCTTGTTGGATGATTTTAGAGCTATGATGATGAAAGAGTTTGGTATGATTGGTTTGGGAAAATCACATTACTTTTTGGGTATTGAAGTACACCAATTAGAAAGTGAAATTTTTATTACTCAAGAGCAGTATGCTAGAGAGATTCTAAAAAAGCTTGAGATGAAATTTGCAAATCCAGTCTCAACTCCATGCATTTTAGGCCAGAAACTCAGAAAAAAAGGATAAGGAAAGCTTGTTAATACCACCATGTTCAAGAGCTTATGGAAGCACCATATTAAGAACATTGTGAAGCTGCTAAAAGAATTTTACGATATGTGAAGGGGACAATCAATTATGGCATTTTTTTCAAGCAAGTGTTCCAACTACACTCTTTGGATACACTGACAATGATCTTACAGGAAGTGTTGAGGATAGTAAAAGTACGCTGGGGCTATGGCCTTAGCATTGGAAGTGGAGTATATTGTTGGAGTTCCAGGAAATAACAAATTGTTGCTATTTTAACAACAGAAGCTGGATATATTGCGGCATCTTTTGCTGGCTGCCAAATTGTATGGATACTAGGCATTTTGGAGAATCTAAACCACAAACAGAATGTTCCTATAACCCTTTTGTGTGACAATAATTCAACAATTTTCGTTACAAAGGAAAAAAAATTACACGGGAGGACTAAACACATTCGTATGAGGTATCACTTCTTGAGAGAGCTTGTTTATGATGGCATAATTCAAGTCAAATACTGAAAAATAGAAGATCAAGTAGCAGACATATTTACAAAACCAGTTGGAGGTCAGGATTTGAAGAAACAACTTGCAAGACTTGGAATGAAAAGCAAATTTGGTTTACGGGAGCAGTGTTAGAAAATAAACCAAATTAATGATCACTGAAGAATTCAAAGAATCATTCACTGAACTTTATTTTAGTCAAGTGTCTACCAGTATTCCAGTGATTGAGTAATTTAAGGAGTCGTCTTGGATATGTAATAGTCACATTTATTCAGATACATTTCCCCATTTCCTCTAATTTCTATTAATTTGAATGTAATCTGATGTAATTTTTCCAAGGCAATAAAAAGTATTTCTGATGAAATAATTCCCAACTTTGCTTGCCTTCAGTCTTGAACTTCAAAGTTACATGGTTTGAACCAATTTGACCATCTTTCAACTCCACTGCTATCTCATGTTGTAACAAGCAGAAATTTTTGACTTTGCAGAGTCAAATGATCTGATAGAATAGTCTGTGTACGTCCTATGGTAGGCAATTCTAAAATCTTCTTCCATGGACGGAGGGAGGGGTAGGCTGGGGTGGGCTATAGCCCAGCCTTACCCCAGCCCAGAAATTAAAAGAGGCAGTGGAATTTGGTCAAGACGAAGCAGAGAAAAATAATGCTGCAAAAGAAGTAATAAAGTTTCTCGTGAGACAGGTAAGTGAATTATGTTGTTCTTAAAGACATGTGATATTATTAACAGTAGTGTCTTTTGAAAGTTAATTGTGGTAATTGAATAGCTAGAACTTTCTCTATAGATGTATGAACTTGTCATATTCTGCTAATATTTATAAACTGTTTAGAATTGGTCAAACTACTTTTTATTATTCACACATTTTGTGGGACCCATAAGTACTACCCACTTATCAAATTAGTCAATTAGACATATATTTGAAAAATGATTTTGATGGGCATTTTGACATTTTTTTGTTATGTTACTATCCCACATTGGAAGTTTATGAAACCATTGGAGAGAGGAGCATTTATAAAAGACACCATCCCACATTGGAAATTTATGAAATCATTTGAGAAAAGTGCATCTATAAAATGAGCACGTCATCCAATAGTTTTCTCGGGCCTATGAATTGTAATTTATGAGGTCCATTCATGAACAGGCCGGTTCAATGAGTTTTGAGCGGTTTGTTTTTTCGTGTGGTTTAGGATATCTTTTATGGTATAAGTTCATTAAAAATAAATAAAAAAATCAGCCCAACCTAATGTGTCTTTTTGGCTCCGTCCCTATCTGCTTCCATGAATCTATTTTTGGGTCAGTAAACAACCATCATACAGTTAATATGGCCTTCCAGATTCTAACAAGTTGGTGGATTTCAACGGACTATTTGAATATTCACACATGGAAATTCCTTGTTTGATGTTTTTGTTATGTAACGGAACTGCCCTTGGATTTTTTTGGAACTTTAAAGAAACTAGAAATACAATTCTTGATTTTAGTAGCTGAAATCCAATCAGATTGATGCTTTATTTCCATCAGTAGGTACTCATAAGAAATCTCATCCACATAGTTCAATGTCTCCATGTCCAAGTTATCAGACAGAAGAATCTGTAGCAAATTTCTTATTGATGGATTGACTAAAAATAAGGAAATCCATCGTCTCTCGTGTTTTAGCTACGAAACACTTCGACTAGGAAATTTCTAGAAGAGACCTACATGATTTCGGATTTTTTGTTGATTAAATTGTCTATCAACAGCTTATTGACTGATTTAATTAACAGATGAAAATCGGTGTAAGCCTTTTACTGATAGCCATGAAAGAATCTTTGACAGCCTGACATGATTTTGGAAATATTAAAGGAGATTGTATTGAAAAATCATGAAATAGTGGAGGGATGTCAATTCTTTTAAAGTGCTTTTGATAGTTTTCTTATGTTCTACTTAAAAGAGAGGATGCCACATTACTATTCAAGATATTTTGAGGTATAGCTTTCACACTAAGCTGGTTCAACAGTGTAGCAACACTGTTATCTACAAATATGCTTTAATTATTTCCAATGATCATTCAAATTACTGTGGCTGCTTTATTACTTTCCCCTGATGACCTACACAAGCCATTTGTTGTAGCTGCCTTTTTTAGTTTTCACCCTTCAAAAATAGCATAATTGTTAAAAATATCTTCTCACTATTCATTCAATAATGCCATGTCATATCTTCCATGAAGAAAAGAATACTCCCAAAATGACCCATTTATTGTGGTGCTGTTTTATTTCAAGTCTAATCTCAGCAGAAGAAAATTTTGAAGACTAGCCATTTATTGTTGATGCCATTTTACTTGAACCCTAATTCCAATCGTGTATTCGGTTTGTGAGAAAATATCCTAATCATTTGCATGAGATCTCCTCAAACGTATGAATCGCAAGTTTATTTTAAAGTTTTTGTTTATTTTGTTATGTAACTATAATAAATAAAGAAAAGTTGTTTTATTAAGAACAAACAAATGTTGAATTGAAGAAGCAGAAGCAAACGTTCTCTGCTATACTTTTCATATATACTCTGGGAAGGATTACAAATGTATATATACAAAAAAATTACAGCAACTTTGTGTAAGTGGCAAAGAAATCAAATTTTTGTTATACAAGTGGCACTATAACTAAAAATGGAATATATTCTAACTTATGGTGGCAAGTGATAGCTTCATTCTAGCATGTTCTACATCCTTCCAGCCTTTCCTTGCTCACCATTTGCTCACAATCACGTTCTTGATCTTCAACAGTCCCCCTTAAGATGGAGAGCAGATGTTTTCTACTCCTATCTCGGACAAATGTGAATGAAAGACCTCAGAACACAGAGATTTAGTAAAGATGTTAGAAATTTGTGAACCAGTCCTTACATATTTTGTAATGATGCTTGCTTCTTGTATCTTATCACGAATTAAGTGATAATCTAGCTCTAACACGATATGTTTGGTCCTTTCATGGAATACGGGATTAGCCGCAATGTGTAAGGCTACTTGGTTGTCACAAAATAATTCAGCGAGCTATGAGTGTGGAACTTGTAAATCATCTAGGATGTATCTCAGCCATGTTAGCTCACAACAAACAGCCGCCATTGCCCTATATTCTACCTTTACTGATGATCTAGAGATAGTACTTTGTTTCTTGGATCTCCAAGATATCAGTGAGGAACCTAAGAAAACACAATACCCTATTATTGATCTCCTAGAATTTGGACATGTCTCCCCAATTCGAATCAGTGTAGGCTCTAAGTTTTAAGTCTGAGGATGAGGAAAAGAACAACCCTAGGCCTGGTGCCCTTTTGATATACCTAAGCACCTTGTGTGTAGCCTTTAGGTGAAAGGTCCTAGGATTTTGCATATATTGACTCAACAAGTGTATCAAATAAGATAAATCAGGCCTTGTAATGGTTAGGTAAAGCAATCTGCCCACTAATCTTCTGTACAAGGCTGGATTAGAGAGCACTTCTCCTTCATCTTTGGACAACTTCGCATTCTGATCAAGTGAAATTCTTGTTGGGGTTACTCCAATGGTTCTTAAATCTGAAAGGACATCCAATACATATTTTCTTTGACAGATTTGAATTCTCTTAGTTGATCTAGCCACATCTATTCCAAGGAAATATTTCAAGTTTCCCAAATCCTTGATCCTAAATTTTACATCAAGCAAAACCTTGAGAGAATTGAGCACTTCTACATTGTTTCTTGCCATTATTATATCATCAACATAGACAAGAATGACAGTAAATGAGTCAATCGTTTCCTTTGTAAATAGACTGTAATTCACCTTAGATTGATGGAAACCTTGTTCAATAATGAAAATTGATAGTTTGGAGTACCACTGTCGAGATGCTTACTTCAAACCATATAAACACTTGTTGAGCTTGCAAACCTTTGAACTCCCATCAATAGAATAGCCAGGGAGAATCTGTATATAAGCTTTTTCCTCCAAATCTCCATGCAAAAATGCATTGTTAACATCAAACTGGTGCAAAAATGACCCTCTTGCTGCTGCAACTGCAATCAATATTCTCACAGTCACAAGTTTTGCTACAGGTGAATGAGTTTCATGATAATCTACTCATTCTAATTGAGTATATCCTTTTTCCACCTGCCTTACCTTATATCTTTCAATGGTTCCTTCGGCATTGAACTTCACTTTATAAACCCATCTACACCCTATAGGAACCTTTCTAGGTGGCAAGTCAGTCACAGTCCAAGTCTTGTTTAACTCAAGAGCATTTATCTCATCATTCATGGCTTTGCACCATTGAGGAAATCTGGCAGCCTTTTGATAGGTAGCTGGTTCAGGGTGAGTGAGTATGGATGAAGTAAAAACTCTATGTTGGTTAGATCACATAAGGAAAAAGGGTTGCCTGAAGTCATAGTACCTTTCTTCTTGTTGGAGTCTTGAGAACAGGTGAGTAAGGATGCTTATTGGCAAATGAAGTCATGTAAATAGGTAGGTGCTCTTTTGCTTCTTTCAGACCTTTGAGGGATATGGAAATCATTTGGAAGTGTAGGTGGTGGTTCTAATTCAGTATGAGATTGGTCATTTTCCGCAGGTTCCTCATTTTGGCTAGATTCTTCTGCTGGTTCTACTTGCAGTTGAGGATTGAAGATTACAGGATAATCTAAGTTGATGTTGCTTGGTTCAGAATAGGCTAACTAAGTAGGAGTAGGTAATTTGAGAGTTGAAGTCTCATCATGAATTTCACAGTTCTTGTAGGGAAAGATGTTCTCATAAAATACTACATTTCTTGATATAAAAGTTCTGTTGGTTTCCAAGTCAAGGAGTTTATATCCCTTGGTTCCAAAAGGGTATCCCAAGAAAATACACCTTTTCTCCCTAGAGTCAAATTTGTGTCTGCTGTGTGCAAGTGTGGTAGCACAGGCCAAGTACCTAAAAACATTGAGATTGGAATATATGGGTTTGGTCTTGAATAGGATTTCAAAGGGTGATCTATTATTTAGAATAAGAGTAGGAATCCTATTAATTAAGAAGACACCAGTTAGGACAAAGTCATTCCAATATAGCATAGGCAATCCACTTTGAAATTTTAGTGCTCTAGCTACATTCAAAATATGTTGGTGCTTTTTTTTAACTACAGCGTTTTGCTGAGGGGTTTCAACACATGAGATTTGATGTATAATTCCATTTTTAGAGTAAAATTGTTTCAAGTTAAGTTCTCCTCCATTATCAGTTCTAATGATTTTCATTTTAGAACCAAATTGTGTCTCAATCATGGAATAGAAATTTTGCAAAGCCATTGAAGCATCAGATTTTAATTTTAACAAATAAACCCAAGTGCATCTGCTATGATCATCAGCAATAGTGAGAAAATACTTATATCAATTGTAGGCAATGTAAGTACAGGGTTTCCCATAGTAGGTCATAGTGAACAAGATCAAAACACTTTTCTGACGTGTGATGACTAATATAGAAGGACTGCCTATGTAGCTTAGCTAAAGAGCAAATGGAACAAGGTTGTTTGGTATGTTTAGAACTAGGACTCTGATGCAGATTGGTCAATTGCAGTCTTAGATGTGAGGGATGGCCTAATCTGAAATGCCATAGATCATAGTTATTTTGGTTGATAGCAGCTGAGACTATGGCTCGATTGTTTAATCGTGGAAAGTCTTGAATCAAGCTAGTAGGTGGGAACTTATTTTGCACTAAGTGGTACAAACTTTGCCTCACTTTACCCAGACCAATCGTCTGCCACATTTAAAGGTCCTGCACATAGCAAAAAATAGAGGAAAATATAAGGCAACAGTTAGATGTTTGGGCTAGTTTCCTGGCAGATATGAGATTGAATGAAAAGGATGGAACACATAAGGCATCATGAAGAAACAAATGATCTGTGACTCTAACATTTCCTATATGAGTTGCAACTGTTATATCCCCATTAGGTAGTCTAATGGACTGATTGATTTCAGACTTAATGTCTATAAAAAATGAAGTTGAGTAAACAATGTTGTTTGTGGCTCCAGTATCTATGATCCAAGGTATTGATGAATTGACAGTAATTTTACCATGATGAGCAGATAAGCACATATAAGTACCAGAAATTTTAGGTGCATCTATGTGTTGATGGAAGAAGAACTTAAAGAATGGCTGGTTGGTGGTTTGAGTAGAGCCATTAGTTAAGTGTATTGCTCCTGAGTTAAAACAACTTGGTTTCTGTCACTAGCTAGTTCCTGTGAAGACTCTATAGGGTCAGCATTTTGATCAATAAGAACATCATTTGCCAGCACTCCTCCATGTAGTTTGTGACCTGGAGGGTACCCATGGATCTTAAAATAATTGCTAACAGTGTGGCCTGGCATTTGACAATGTGCACATGTTGGTTTGTCCTTGTTAGCCTTAAAACACCTATCAAGTGAGTGACCAGAGATTTTCCAAAATGTGCAGTAATATCTCTTCTAAGCCACCAAGTTCTTTCTCTCAGTTTCCCTTAGATTTCCTTTTCTTGCCATGAGTTCCATTCCATCAAAGGCTGGTGCATCAGCAAAAATTTCTCTCATCTTCTCATCTTGCTGCATTATGGAATATACTTCATTCAATTTGGTAAATGGCTTTATTAGCAGAATTTGAGCCTTGAGGCTCTTGTAGGAATCATTCAGTCCCATGAGGAATTTCACCACCCAGTCCCTCTCTTGGTTGCTAATTACTGTCTGTAGCCCTCCACACGTGCAATTGGGAATTGATTCATAGTTCATCAGCTCATCCAGTACTATCTTTAGCTTTGAGAAATAGGTACTCACTGTATCGTGTCCCTGAATCATTGTTGTTATGGCCTGCTTAACTTCATAAATTTTGGGTGCATTTTGTTGAGTCAAACGTTACTCTAATTCCAGCCATAATTGATGTGTTGTTTTAGCATACAATGTACTAGCCTTAATATCAATTGTCATGGTGTTTTGCAGCCAAGTGATGACTATATCATTACATCGAAGCTAATGTTCCATTAATGGGCTATCAACATTAGTGGGTTCGCAGATGCTCCCATCAATGAAGCCAAGTTTGTTTTTTATTCGAATAGCTCTTCTTATAGATCTTGCCCAAGAATGGTAGCTACTGGAATCAAGCATCTGTGTTACCAGCAAAGCCCCAGAATTTTCGTTTGCACCAATAAATAAAGGGGTGTTAGAAAGAGATGGATCATGAGAACTTGGATTTGGATTTGGATTTGTGTTTTGGGGTAGGATTGGGTTTTGATTTGTATCGGTGACACTTGTACCATCATTATCAGCCATCTGGCTCTGATACCATATAATAAAATAGTAAAGAAAAGTTGTTTAATTAAGAACAAACAAATGCTGAATTAAAGAAACAGAAGCAAACGTTCCCTGTTATACTTTTCATATATACTCTAGGAAGGATTACAAATGTATATATACACAAAAATTACAACAACTTTGTGCAAGTGGTAAAGAAAACAAAATTTTGTTATACAATTGGCACTATAACTAAAAATGGAATCTATTTTAACTTCCTGTGGCAAGTGGCAGCTTCATTCTAGCATGGTTTATATCCTTCCAACCTTTCCTTGCTCACCCTTTGCTCACAATCACGTTCTTGATCTTCAATAGTAACTGTGAAGTGGGAGTTCATTTTTAGATTTTCTATTAAGTAGGAATTTCTTTTCCTCTTTCATTGCGAAATTTTTTCAAGTTTCCAAAGCAAGGGGAGATTTGGTATTGGAATAGGAGACTAGCAACCTCAGGTATGTCAATTTCATAGTTGTTTCATTTTAGGCTTATTTGTTTCTTCAGTATAGGTTTGTTTATTTTTTATAAATTATTTCTTCATTTATGATGATTTGAGTTTCATATTTTGTGCATTTTTAACTTACTTTTCCATTCTCTAAGTGAAGAAAACGTTATAGCCTTTGAATACACAATACCTAAACCGAAAATACACAAAGGCTGTAAGTCGATTAGGTTCCGTCAGCACCTAACTCGTATCTATGAGCATGCCGCATTTACTAAGTGAAATAAAAAATGACACACTTTCACTTTGTTGCATTTAGACAGCCTAAGGAAGAACCCCAGCTTTGAATGTATGCTTTACAATCGTTATGGGTTGAGAATTCAATAGAAAGATAGAGCTTCCTTCGATTTTTTGGCTTTTGGTTCTGTCTCCCTAAAGATTGCAGTCCACAGCCCACCAAAGATTAAGCTTATTTCCACATATGTTGTATATTTTCGAGGCTTTTATGAAAATAAAATTATAATATCTTTCATTCTCCATAAACTACTATAATATACGGTGCTCCTCTGTTTTTGGTGAGGCCAGGTATTGAGGTTTGGAATCCTTGGACTCTGTTGTATTTTGTACTTCAATGCCCTAGGAATACGCTTTTTTGGTGCTTTTTTTATTATTATTTCTTCCTAACAGTACAATTGCATTTGAAGATAATTTGCGCAGCCATCCATATTTTGAATATTAGTAGAGCAACCTTCTGTATTAGAATTTCGTTTCACGAAATACAGAAATTACATTAATCCTCTAGCTTTTTATTTAGCTATTCTTTATGTATAATTTTATTTTCTTAGCTCGTCGATTCGATGGTTATAATAATTTCTGGTTATTCTTTTTTTGAAATTTCCCAAACAAGCACAAAAATTTACATTTTTGTTGTTCAAATGGTTTTTTTACTTCAATGTCATGTACTCTTTGGGCTAAAATAATTCTGTTTATTTACTTTTACAATTACATAGTGCCAATCTAAAAAACTATCTAATTTCAATGCATGTCATCACTGTTTTACGGGGTTTCTTAAAAATGTTGAGCTATTTAACATATTGGCTTCAATGGTGGCGTCCTAATTGATGAGGAATTCTTTATCAATAATATAGCCGAGAAGAACAATGGTGATATTGTTTCTATTCTTTTCCCCAATGATTATGAAAGGGGTGTGAAATTTTGTGATGACAAGGAAGCTATGTTCAGAAGGTGAATTTTATATTTATTGCAACTTGCCTTCACAAATATTTTTTTGGGCGAAAACTACAAGTTGGTTAAGGAGCAGTTGAAACCTGTAAATGGTTTGTACAAATTGAAAAAATGGATAGAAGACGGTCTGAAACAAGCTGCTGTTACTAATGCTCCAAAACCGTGGTCTTTCATATTGTAGTTCTTGGAAGTAACTGTGAACATGCTAAACCATGGACGGACCCAGGGGGTCCTGGGAGGCACGTGCCCCCCCCCCAACTTTTGAGTTTTT
>CAIGRQ010107357.1:0-18938 GCA_903798375.1 Fraxinus sp. D2006-0159 | reverse complement strand
GCCAACCGTAGCAAAAGTTACCACTCGTCGAAGTAGGTCGTTCCAAAATATATAAACGATTTTTCTTCTTTTTGTCTCAATTTTTCGAAATTATTACGGTATGTCAAACGAAGTCGAAATATTGCATTCTTAATGCCATTCAAAGTGCTCACGACCTACTTTCTCCCCTCACTAACGGCCTGCGAAACGGCCAACCGTGGCAAAAGCCACCACTCGTCGAAGTAGGCCGTTTCAAAATAAAAAAAATCGTTTATATATTTTGAAGAGGTATTTGAAAAAGAAAACAATAATAAACGGGACAGAAAATGGGACAAGTCCGCGCCCCGTTTAAGGTGGGGTGGGGTGAGGGTGCCCCGCCCCATTGCCATTTCTAAAGACAGGTAAGGATCTTCTAGTTCAAATTATATTTTGAAGAGGTATTTGTTCTAGACGGCGTATAAAACTTTGATAGCTCACAAGTACAAAAATATGTTGCGGTTATTAAAAACTTGGTGTGAATATATTTAGTCAAAAACATATATAAAATTCTTATTTTTACCTTTGACTTCATGCTTATGATTGTATGTATTATTGATTACTATGCTTTGTACGAGGGGTTGTTGGAAGATAGTATTGACCGACCGTGTATTTTGATAAGTCAACTTAAAAGGAAAATATGGGCTTTAGAAAAAATTCAAGAGAGACAACAATCGGTGTCGTGTCAACCATCATTCATTTTCACTATATCCCAAGAGTTATGCTACTTGGCCCGGGTGGTGACCGGGCAAGTAATAGGGGGGCGCATGTCCCCCCCTATTGGAGGGGCGCCACCAACCCGGGCCAAGTAGCTTTATGCATCCCAAAATAATGTTCGCTTGGCATGTAATTGCTCGGGTTGATAATAAAAAAATGACGTGGCACTTTTAGATCAACTTAAAAGAAATATTTAACAGAATAACAATTTTGCTAGCAGGGATATAGGATAAAAATGAGATTGTGTATTGCTAAAAAATTGCCTATCTACATTACATAGAATTGATCCAGCTTGGCTCATTTCGTCGGGCACTTTCCCTCTTACATATATAGGCGAGCTTATTGTCCCGATCTTGTTATGCTACAGTATCATACCTAGTGTTGGAGAGATTTTATTGGCGACATGCCGTTGTGATGCTTAGGTCGTAGCTTGTGCCTTAGGTTATCGTAACTCTCCCTTGATTAGTTATAAATATATGGTGATGATGTCGTTGGTGGACACCTCTCCGATCGGTCATATCACAATGATGTTTCAAGATGACGTCTCCCATGTTCCGAATTTCTCGATTGGTCCCATGGGTTGATCTCCTGTGCTAACCCTTTTTGGTATTCTTCACAAATGAACTCTTTCACAGTTTCAAAATAGACCCACAACTAATCCGACATGAATTAATAGATTGAACAACAATGTCTTAAAACATGATATTTTTGGTAATTTTAGTATTTTCGCCCTTAAAAAGAAAGATGTTAGTGAACTCAAATGTATTAAACTATAGACTAATTGCCATGTAAATATGGCTGCTTACGCACCAGACAATTTTTTTTTGGAAATTTTAATGTAAAGTGGATTTTCTTATCGTATTTTACGCTAAATTTTTACTCTTTTGAATTGATTGTTTGACTTAAATAGTAAATTAAGAGCATGTTTGAAAATTATTATTGTTAAAAAAATAAAAAGTTTTGAATAGTGATTTTAGGAGAATATGTGATTAAAAAATATAAAAAAGTTTTTATATACGCGTAGAATTATTTATTGTGTGAATGTGTGGTTGAGAATAATTTTATAGCAAATTATAAAATAAATTAATGGATGTCAAACATGCCCTAAGTAAACCATCGCTCTCTTTCCATTCGTATTATTTATTATGTAGAATTTAGATCCCCTTTTTTTACGTTCTATCAATTTCTATAGACTTCCCCAAAGTAGAATATTTCGAACTATTTTAACTTATTCATTCTGACCAAAACAACTATTTAAAATTTATTATTGACTCTCTTTCATGTTTTTATTTTGACTAATAATATTCAGACAATAATTTTTATTTCTTGCAGGTCATTTTAATTGTACTTGACGCTCTTAATCTTTGTTCATTATTATACTCGTGTCCTTAAAGATTTTGCATATCATTCTTGTAGTCAATGCATTTTGTTTTTCATAACAGTTTTATACTCAAAAGTTTGTTGAAATAGCGTAAAACAACTTAGCCCCTATTCGACTGCCATTTTTCGTCTATAATGAGTTTTTCAATAGTAGATTTTTAGATAATATGTTGTTAGAAAGTATGATTTTTTTAAAAAAAATTTATTGTGAGAATGTGTAGTTGAAAATGAGTATGTGAAAAAAAAATGAGATTTGAAAGAATGGTTATCAAACATGAGCTTATTTTTTCATCATATTAAAAAACAAGTACGAAAAATCTTCTCTCTCATTTCAAATCATGGAAACAAAATATTTTGATATAAATCATTACTAAAGAGGAAATATACTAATTAATGGAAGGTTGAAAATAAGAATTCGAAGGAAAAAGTTAAGAAAATAATTGTTACAATAGACAAAAATTGAGGGGTTTAACTGCAATTAAAATGTAGTATATCAAATAAAAATTGTGATGACTATATAACCATCCTTTCGTTTTTTAGTAATTTCTGAAAAAGAAGTAAATTAATTTGTGTAATACAATTATCACTTCCACATAAAATTTGCATTGTGAAAGGCTGGTTATTGGTTGTTGTTCCAAAGTTATATGTGTTTGATGAATATTATTTTTGAAGAATGTATTTTAGAATAGTAGATTGATGAGAATATGTGGTTGAAAAAGAAGGAAAAGTTATTGATGTTATCAAAAATATTATTTTATTAAAAAATGTGTGATTGAAAATTAGTAGAAGAATGAAAAATAAAATTTTAATATGCGTCAAACAGGGGCTAAGACAAGTTTTTGGATAAACTCCTCATCGATTATGCATCGAAATAATAAACAAACAATAATCCATCAAAAGATCAAGCGAGCAATTAAGTTTCAAGATTGGTACCTCAAACGAATCATCGTCTTACGAAAGAAAGTATGTTAAGATATAAATTTAAAATTACTTAAAGATAAAATTAATTATCGACTAACCTTTTAAAATGAAATTTACAACCGTTAATTAATAGTTTAGCCCATGTTTAGTAAATTTTGATAAAAATTGATAGAATATGTGGTTAAAAAATTGTGGATCTATGAAATGTGTAGTTAAAATTAATTGTTGACTTTGATTTAGATTTTAATCAAATTATTTAGCGGTACCAAACAGGACTTAATTCTCGTTAATACTTGGATTAACGGTTTCGAACAATTATTTCCCAAGATATACCGGCATCTCAAGTGCAATTATTATTGATTCTCAGAAGTCAGACCTTTGTTTCGTTCGCATGTCCAAAAGGAAAATCTTAATCAGTTTAATCAATGGATAATGTAATTGTAATCAAACTTCTAACTTATAAGTGGCATCAATAATCGATTATCCAATTTTAATTAGGTCGGAGACAATGGGGAGTGACAATTATTTATAAAATAATTTTCTTTCTTTCACATAGAGCCACAAATTTAATTATAATCCAAAAGCGTCAAAGAAATCCGTGTATTTTAAAAGTGCTTTGATCAAGTCATAAAATTCCCCATCTCTTTTACGCGTCTATCAAGTCAATACTCATCTGTCACTCAATCCCTTTTTTTCTCTACAAAAAATCTATACACACTATACAATATCGAAGAAAGTTCATTTAAATAAATTCTATATAAAGTTTCTTCCTTTTGAAAGTGTGAAGAGAACTTCATATTTCGAAAGAGAATTTACGGCGCAGGTCGAGGTCGGAAAATGGCCGGAGGAGGCGGAGGAAGAACACTGGAGCAAACTTCGACATGGGCAGTTGCCATAGTTTGTTTTGTTTTAGTTGCTATTTCTATTGGCATCGAGTACATCATCCATCTTATTGCAAAGGTATGCTGCAATAATAATACAAAAACAAGAGTCAAAACAATATTTTTTTGATACTGTTTAGTACGTGTGTTGCAGTTCGATATATCAAACAATTTATTATCACATGATAATAGACAAATATTGTATAATATGGAAAACAAGATTTAGAGCCCGTTTGATAGGTATTTGTTTTTACTTCTTGTAGAAGAGCTTTTCGAGAAGGTTATTTTAGGTCAATTTCTTTTAAAACCTCTTCTAACCAGGCATACGTGTTCAAGAATCAAAGGTAACTTCTTATTCTCAGAACCTTATTTCGATTTTTCAAAAACACGCAAAACATGCCCTTAAAACCCTTTTTTTTCCCCTTCTCATTAAGAGGGCTAATCAAGACAAGCATGTAATAACACCAAATTAGGCATGTTTGATAGATGTTCAAGTTGTTGTTTTTCTTTAATATTGTTGAATATTTTACCACCATTATTGATGTAAAAGAAGCAACATTTAAACTCATTCATATGTTTTACATAAATTACAGTGGTTGAAGTCAAAACACAAAAATGCTCTTTATGAAGCACTTGAAAAGATCAAATCAGGTATCATGACTGGTTTTTCCATTTAAAAAAAATTACAATCAGAAGATTATTTATGAACTAATTCAGTTTTTAATTTTTTTTTTATGGGATTAAGAGTTGATGCTGCTGGGATTTATATCCTTGCTGCTAACAGTAGGACAAGGTCCAATTTCAGAGATATGTATATCTGAAAAAATTGGAGCAACATGGCACCCTTGCGATGAACATCGCCGAAAACTTCTCGTGTATGATGGTGGCAGCGGCGCACGACGGGTGCTGGCTGCTGCCGGTACCAACAAATGTGCCAAGGCACGACTAGAAGCTTACTATCGCTTCATCTATTTAATTAGCCTGTTCTGATACCATGTTTGAACAAACTTAATTGAAGTTGACATATAAGTTGCATGATTTTTTTTGCAGGGTAAAGTTCCTTTTGTGTCTGCAGATGGTATTCATCAGCTACATATATTCATCTTTGTTTTGGCTGTTTTTCATGTCCTCTATTGTATCCTCACTTTGGCTTTGGGAAGAGCCAAGGTAATTTAAATCCATATAAAAGTACAAAGAATGAAATTTTAAGCTATTTATTTTCTTGATATTATCGAGTACCGTAGAGTCTGATTTACCAAATAATGAAAATACTTGCGTATATATTGGTAGACTTGTGATGTATACTTCGAATTTCTTCTTGGTTTCAGATGAGACGTTGGAAAGCATGGGAGAAGGAAACACAAACAATCGAGTACCAGTTTTCCCATGGTAGGATCAAAATTCTACGCTACCCCGACTCCTCTTTTAATAGTATTTTGACTTTAAAGATAAAATTTCTAAGTCAACCAAATATGAAAAATAAGATACAAGAACTTGGACTATTCCTTCTGAAAATGAAATTCGAGAACTCAATAATGCAATTACATGCATATCTAAGACACATTCAGTGCAGATCCTGAACGATTTAGGTTTGCGAGAGAGACATCATTTGGAAGAAGGCATTTGAGCTTTTGGAGCAAAACACCCTTTCTATTATGGATTGTAAGTAGTTTCTGATAACTTGTTTGGTACAGTTTAAAATTCAATTAAAATTAAAAATATGATCGTTATTGGATCTCACTCGTTTAATAAAAGTCAACAATAACGGTTAGTTTAATTGCAATTGTCCTAAATGGCAAATTGTTGGGAAGTCAATTGCAAGTCACTATTGATGGAATGATCCCTTCACATTGATTTGACTCTTTCAATATGAATGCTCTTAACCTTTTCGACGGCAATAATGCTGCTTTGCCCGAAAAATGTGACATAATGGTTGACAAAATAGGTGTTGGCAAGATGTGATTGATTGAAAAAGTTGATTTTGTTTTAAACAGTCCAATGATAGGTTGCCATGTGACATTATGTCAATCATTATGTTCATGTAGCATGATTGTTCCGAAGGCCACTTGGAAGGTAGATTTTTATAAAATAAATTTTGTAAAAAGTGTGTCTATTCTCTTTGTCATTTTAAAACCGTTTTCTGTTTTCGATTTTTCAAAACAGTGAAAACGCGTTCTCTTTCCTATTTTCGAAAATGCGTTTTTGAAAACAAGTTTAAAATTTATAAAGGAAACTCAAAACGACAAATTTGTCATTTTGGGTGTTTTCAGTTATAACTTAGCCAAAATTCTCAATTTTGAATTTTTGAAAATAATTTTTCAAAATGACAAAAAGAACACATTTTTAACAATTTCAAAATGGACACTTAAAACACAAAACTCAAAATAATTTCAAAATTCAAAACGAAAAACTGAAACACGAAGAGAACAACCCATAATATTTGACAAGTGGAATTAGATAAAATAACCAAAACAATATTCACTTATCATCCTTGAATATCATTTGGGATTTATTTCGGATAGTACACTATACTAAACATATTTTATAGCATGTAAATTTCATATATTTGATGCCGCTATAACTTTTTATGGGTTATTCCCCTTGTACTGAGGTACCCCCCTCACATAAATGTCAACCCCACATGTATAAAATAATGCTGACCCGTGGTCCCTACTCTCTGATGTGAGTGGTGTAAAAGATTAGGTAAAAAATTATGTACATGGAGCATGACTCACTTTTTTTTTTTTTTTTTTTTAACTTCAAATTCAGGTTTGTTTCTTTAGGCAATTCGTCAGGTCCGTCCCTAAAGTAGATTATCTGACCCTAAGACATGGATTTATTATGGTAATTTTCCTTTCGTCTTTTGTTCTACTATGAGTATTTTAATTGTAGAGATTTTATTTAATTTTCTGTGATAAATTTTTAATTTGTATTTTTTTTTTTTTCAGGCACATTTGGCACCTCATAGCCACAAAAAATTTGATTTTCAGAAGTATATCGAAAGATCATTAGAAGAGGATTTCAAAGTGGTAGTTGGAATTAGGTTAGTGTTAACATGCATTTATTATTTAACTACTTCGTCTAAAAATTTAAGATATTAAAAAGATAAAAATATTATTTATTTAAATTTAGTCGTCGTCATATTCTTTCACGAACATGTCGAGTTCGTGATTTTATCTAAAAACTTAAGTTATTAAACAAATGAAACTTACGAAAAATTAGTAAATAAATTTGTAGTTAACTACGAAATTTAGCCCTTGTTTGGTTTTGATTAAAATTCAATTAAAATCTTCGATCAAAGTCAACAATTAATTTTAACCACACATTTCATGAAACCCAAAACTTTTCAACTACACATTTCATCAACTTTTATCAAAATTTACTAAAAATCTAATTTTAATATCTACCAAACAGGGCTTAAAAATTTGAAGGCATTTGTCAAACTTTTAAAAAGTCAAGTTATTTTGAAACTAATTTTTTTTAATATATTTAAATAATTTTCTAAAAGTACATTATCTAATAGAGCTTTTGGAATGCTGATATAAGATAACTTCCTTAGAAATTTTTACTGAAAAAATTATAAGCAAAATTAAAAGTTCGATCAAATGGACTCTTAATAAAATCAATTATCTACTATCACAAGGCATTTTCCACTTATTAGAGACAAATTAATTATTTCTCATCTTTTATTTCTTTTCACTAATATTTTTGTGATTCTTATGCCAGTCCACCAATCTGGTTCCTTGCCGTGCTGTTCCTACTTTTCAACGTTCATGGTGAGTCAACAAGAGTTTAAATTATTGATCAAAATGTTTTAGCAGTAATTTAAAACCAACTTAGACCCTGTTTGGTACGAATTAAAATTTTCATTTTTATTCTTCTACTCATTTTTAACCACTCATTTTTCAATAAAATAATATGTTTCATCACATCAATAACTTTTCCTTCATTTTCAACCACATATCCCCATCACATCAACAGTAAAAATGATTTCTTACTCCCAAAATGTGCACCAAACAAAGTCTAAATAAAATATGAAAAGAAATGAATAAAAATTTCTTGAGAAAAGCAAAATGAAGAGTCAAAATAGAGACCATTGTTGGAGTGCATGAAATTTTTGACTCTATAAATTTATAAATGTTCTAGTTAATGTATAAGATTATTTAAGAAAAAAAAAATCTTTAAATATAAGATACTCTCTATTTTAAATAATTAACCCTTAAAATATGATTCAATAGACTCTTTAAATTGATATTTTAAAATGGAGAGTGGTTTGAAAATTTATGAAAAATAAATCTAAGAACATTTTCAAGAGACTCTATTTTAAAGCTCATATTCTATAATTTCGAGAGATATCTTTAAATTTAGAAAGTAAAAATTTTAAGTACTCCAACAAGCACTTTATATTTAACACTTAATTTTACTATTCCCAAAAATTATTTATTGTTTGTCCCTATATTTTATGTTCACTAACTTTCCTTTAAATTATTATATTATTTTCCTCATTGAAATTGAAACACTTTCAATGTATTTAATTATAGAGAGTGGGTTTGACTTTTCAAATTTGGAGAGACAAACCCACTCTATAAATTAAAATGTTAATTTAAAAAGTCTCTTAAAACATAATTTTAAGAGTAAAATCTTTAAAATAAAGAGTATCTTATGTTTTAAAGGTCTCTTGGGATGTTGTAATCGATGTTATATTTCTCTTAAATACTTTAATGGTTCATGATTGTTTCTTAGAATAATATTCCTTGTAATCCTCAAATTTGTTAGAATATGACCATAAGCCAAGTATGGAAGATCCAACAACCCACTAATATATGTATGAAGGTAATTAAAATTATCTCTTGGATTGTCTCATCAAGTTGGAACAATAGTTTCTGTTTTAAATTGCGCAAGATATACGTGTAAGATGAAATAAATCAAACAATCAAGAACACAAGATTTTATGTGAAAATCCAATATAGGAAAAGCCATAGACAAAGAAGGAGAATTCACTAAATCAAAATAATGATTTTATTAGAAAATTTGATGCTCTCAATCAAACCTAATGTCTCTCTAAATGTTATGAAGAGGTTATAAGTCATGCAATATATAAACATCCTTAAAAATTATGTTTGGAATGGAATATGTATCATAAAATATGTCAAAATAAAAAATAGGCCAAGGTTGGATATAACCGCCTAGTTAGCAGTGTGTCTCTACCACTCGAGCAATAAGCTCGCGTACACAATGCTCAGACGCTCCGTCTTTGATCT
This sequence comes from Fraxinus sp. D2006-0159, assembly GCA_903798375.1. Lineage (NCBI taxonomy): Eukaryota > Viridiplantae > Streptophyta > Magnoliopsida > Lamiales > Oleaceae > Fraxinus > Fraxinus sp. D2006-0159. The sequence goes on along the minus strand of CAIGRQ010107357.1, from coordinate 9,763 downwards.
TAAATCTTCCATTTTGTTCTAAATGGCACCAAGACGCTTGGACACCCAGTCTCGGTCCAAAACATGTCAAATTCATATTTTGACTTCTTCAAGGACTCTTCAACCAAAACATCAATTCCTAATGGAATTTAGGTCACATTTCAAAAAATCTTCACATTGACACATTCCAAAGCATGAAATTACTTTCATTCGTCAACAAGTAATTCTCCACCTCTCCACAAGTGCCTAAGGGCTAATTCAACAACAAATACTAACCAACTCCGAGCAATGCTCAAACTTGCTACATGGTGTGTCTTTGTCAATATATCATTTGGATTCTCCTTAGTATTAACTTTGCTCACTACAATATCACTATAAGCAATTACATCATGCACAAAATGATATCTTACATCAATATGCTTTGTCCTCTCGTGAAATATCTTATTTTTTTGTCAAAAAATAGAACTTTGGCTATCATAATAAACTGTAGACATCAGCAAATCTTCACTGATTTCAACCATATAGCTTCCTTACCTATGTAATAGCAATATACTATGTCTTATTAGTAAATAATGTCACTGTCTTTTGTAATATAGCCTTCTAACTGATAACACAACTCGTAACGGTACACACATACCCTATAAGTGATCTCATTTTATCAAGATCTCCCACATAATCTGAATCAATATACCTAATGACTCTAACTGTAATTCTCCCAAAATGCAAACAAGCATTAGTAGAGCCACGTAAATATCTGAATATCCACTACACTATTTTCCAATGTTCCTTGTCGGGATTTGTCATGGCATATATGAGCTATCTAACGTCACTTAAATAAGGACCCATGACATGTAATCAATGTTTTCATCTAACTGTGGACATAAGGCAGCTGACAGTTTAAAGTGGGCAGCCAAATGAGTACTGATAGAACAAATTAAACCTAAAAGGTACTTTTTCAATGTTCCATTTCTTACTTAGGTGTAATCTGACAGCCTTCATATACCTTATAATCTCCATTCTAATAATCTTCTTTACTGCTCTCAAATCCTTCACATCAAACTCTTCACTGAGCTAAATTTTCACCTTATTTACCTTTGATTTATCCTTGCCACCTATCAACTATCATCAACATAAAGTAGTAGATACATAAATGATCCATCATCACACTTCCTAAAAAGTACGCACAATTATCATAACTGCTTCTTTTAAAGTCATGGGTGGTCATGAATGAGTCAAATATTTTATACCTCTATCTCGATGACTACTTTAGGCCATAAAAGGACTCTTTCAATGAACACCGACTATTGCATATAGATGTCCTCTTTAAGTTATCCATGCAAGAATGTTGTCTTCACACCCAACTACTCAAGGTCAAAATCATGCAGAGCCACAATGCCAAGCAAAACTCTAGTTGAGCTATGCTTCAGAATCGGAGAAAATACATATGTAAAGTCTATACCTAAAATCTGATCGTAACATTTTGCTATTAATCTTGCCTTATTCATGGCCTCTTCAGCTCTTGATGTACCTTCATTCCTTTTGAACACCCACTTACAATGTTCAGCCTTATTCTCTTTTAGTAATTTCACTAAGTCTCATGTACCATTCTTATGAAGTGATTCTATCTCCTCTTGTATAGCAATCATCCATTTACTAGAATCATTACAATTCACTATTTTTATGTATATAGCAGGCTCTTCACTGGAATAAATATCTTTAGCTACATTTAGCGCATAAGCTACCAAGTCAGCTTCTCATACTTTTGTGGAGGTCTAATTACCTTTTTAGGTCTATCTTTTGTAATAGAATACTGCGATACTACTGCTGGTGGTAAAAAGCGATTCTCTCCTTCACTTATGAACTAGATTGTGGAGAAGACTAGAAGATTTTGAACTAATCTCCAACTTGACCTGAATATTTTCTTTTCTTGATTTGAATTTCAGAATCTCTAGTAGGTAAACTATGAACTATTGTCTGTTTATCAAACACCACATCTTTACTACTCACCACCATATTTATTTCTGGACACAAAGCTTATATCCTTTAACACCGGATTTATAACTAAAAAAGATACACTTTATAGACCTTTACTATAATTTCCCATTATCCATATGACCATAAGCAGGGTACCCAAAATATTTTCAAATCTGAGTAATTATACCAGATCATACTTCTTTTGGAGTTTTTTTTTTTTTTAATAGCAATTGAGGGTGAATGATTGATCATGAAACAAGTTGTAGGAATAGTTTCAGCCTAAGACTCAGAATTTGAAAGCATATACTAGACCTTCGCCATCAAAGTTCGATTCATTAGTTTTGCCACACCATTCTACTGTGGAGTACCATACATTGTCAAGTACCTCAGAATACCTTCTAACTTGAAGGAACTATTAAATTCATTCGAACAAAACTCCAATCCTTTATCTATGCAAAAAAGTTTTTACCTGCTTTCTAGGTTGCTTCTCAATCATTATCTTCCATTCATTGAAGGTAGCAAATACATCACTATTTTGCATTAAGAAGAAAATCAAAACATTTCTTAAGAAATCATAAGTTATTGTAAACAAATAATATGCACCCTTTTTAGTTGAGACCCTTGTCGGTCCTCAAATGTCAGAATGTATATAATTAATTGTTCCATTCGTATTGTGACTCCCTTTGTTAAATTTGACCATCTCCCGTTTTTCAAAAACAATGCTCATAAAACTTCAACTTGCTAGTACTTGTCTATTAATAAGTCTTATTCTACTCAATTCAGTCATACCATTCTCACTCATATACCCAAACAGTAAATGCCAAAGTTTAGTAACTTTTTCATCAGACAAAGACTAAGTGGTGGCAGTTGCATCCTCTGTAAGTGCAGAATGCCACAATACATATAACTAGGTTGAGCTTCTCGTCCTTTCATAACAAACAAGAGAACATTTGCTGACCTTCAAAACTCCACCTTCACCGTGTACCTGTACCCCTTTGAATTAATGGTACTCAAAGATACGAGACTCATCTTCAAATCTGGAACATGCCTTACATCAATAAGTATCTTGATAGCCCCATCAAACATTTTAATCCTAACCGATCCAATTTCAGCTATTTTTACAAGATGAGTTATTTCTTATAATCACGTACCTCTCGAAATTTTTTTCATATGCTATAAACTAGTCCCTATCGGAACATATATGGAAAGTACAAGTTGAATCAAGAATCCAGTCTCTACAAGATTTGGAATCCCTGTTAGAAATTACCAGAAGTTCTCATTTACTTTGTCTATCTCCTACAACACTGGCTTCTCTAGTATCTTCATGTTGCTTTCCTTTTCTTTAGTAGGACATAGTACTTAAGTTCTTCAATTTGTAACAGCCAACTAGAATGTGTCATATTTTTTTTGCAAAAGCGACATACCTTTTATCTATTATCACCAAGATTCTTGTCTTGATTTCTCCCACAACAACTAGGCCTTCTGATCAACCCTCAATCTAACCACAAGATATTTCATCTTCTCATTTGACAGTAAAACATCATAGATCTCATCGATTATAAAAGTATCATGACTATAGAGAATATGGTCTCTAAAAGTCATATATATGGTGATGGAAAAGAACACAACAAAATCAATCAATGATCCTTTAACCTCCATAGCCTCAAGATCAGCTACAACTTCTTTGAAAACGGTCAAGTGATCCTCAATAAACATACCTTCAGACATGCTGTGAGAATACAAGCGTTGTTTCAATTGTAAATTACTGGTCTAGTTTCATCACAACGCAATAGCACTTTTCTCCTTAAGAATATCCCGAAGAATTCGATTTGAAAGATGGAGATAAATTTAGGACGGGACCTTTCGATCTCTACGCTGTTTTTCCTCTTACATCTATGAAGAAATCATTTTATCAAACCCTAACAGAGCATCATCCAAATTCATCTACACAAGCACAACTCGTATTTTCACCTGCTATAGTGAAAACCTCGTGTTGTGATCCAAAAGTGAAGTATCATATTTTATCTTTACCGTGCAACATTGCTTTGATACCAGTTTGTTATGAATTGCACGAAACAAATGTACAATATGAAATAAAATAAACAATCAAGAACACAAGATTTTACATGAAAATCTAAGACGAGAAAAACTACGGACAGAGAAGAAGAATTCACTAAATTAAAATAATGATTTTGTTACAATATTTTATGCTCTCAACCAAATCAACATTTCTCTAATATTATGAAGAGGCTATAAGTCGTGGAATATATAAACAACCCTAAAAACCGTGTTTGAAATGGAATAGTACAATAAAATGAGTCGAAATCGAAAATAGGCCCAGGTCGAATATAATCAGCGGTCGAGTGGCGTGCTTAATGCCCAATGAATGACTTGTCTTTGTTGCTCAAGCTAACATTCTAATGCTTATGCTAGGGTTGGACATATGTCGGTTCGGTTCGGTTCTGAAGAGAATCGAACCGACCCAAAATTTTCGGGTATTTAATAAATGGAACAATCGGGTCCAAATATAATTATGGAACCGTTCGGGTTCAGTTCCGTTCGATTCAGTTCGATTTGGTTCGATTCCGTACCATAATTAAATTTTTTAACATTTACAGCTACATTACATAATACACATGTTCATTAATAATTTTTACAAATTAACGTAACCCATTTTTTTAATACTTATACTGCACTCAGATATCTAATCAGTAGTTACCGCCACCGTTGAAATGAAAGAACTTCAAAATCGATTTAGGAATGTGGATGTAGATTTTAAAATTATCAAATGATTTAGGTTTATATGAGAGTTGGTGTGCTTACCAAATGAAATTAGAATGAAAAGGGAAAGGATAATGCCAAAATGTTGGGCTAATAAAAAATTAATTTGGTGGACTTGGTGTTGGCTGGTTTGTTTAATTAATTTTTTATATTGTTTAGAAAAAATTAAAATAATTTAATTAATTCAATATAAAAAATTAAAAAAATTATTTAGATTCAGTTCTTGGACTAAAATCGAGAACTAACACAAATCCATCAGTTCTCGATTTAGATATCATTTCGGGTATTTAACTTATAAAAAAAATCTCTCGGTTTGGGTCAGGTTCGGTTCGGTCCGATCCGGGCCGGAGTTTTGTCCAGCCCTAGTTTATGCATTGTCTTTGATCCAAAATCTTCCCTTTTGCCTTAAATGGCACCTAGGCGCTTGGATGTCCAGTCTCTATCCAAAACATGTCAAATTCATATTTTGATTTCTTCAAGAACTCTGCAACCAAAACACCCATTCATTTCCAACCAAAACACCAATTCCTAATGTAATTTAGGTTACAATTCAAAGGTTTCTTTTATATTAATTATAGTTTTGGTCATTGAATTTAAAAGTGAAGTATCAATTAGATCACTTAAGCTTAATTTATCGCAATCACGTCATTGAATTTCAATTAACTTTCAGTACTAGTGACTTTGTTAACCTTGTTTTGATTTTTGAAAATAAAAAATCGTATTAAAATTTGAAAGAAAAAGTCTTTGGTTCGAAACTAAAAAAGCTCTCAACATCTCTTTTAGTTTACTTTAGCTATCAAGCCCTGCTTGTTTGGGTTATATATTCCATAGAAAATGGAAATTAAATTCTATTTTCACATTTTTGCATGTTTAATTGACTAATTTTTTCATGGAGTTGGTTTTCCATATTTTCTTGATTTTTCACATTTTCTTGATTTTTGAGGAAAAGTTTTTCCCAAGGGTTTGGTGGGAAAAGATTTTCTAGACAAATTTTTATTTTTATTTTTTTTTTGCAATGAAAACAAATTTTATTCTCAATTGCAACAAATTTTATCATTTTAATGGACTATTTTCATGAAATTAAATCCAAACGAATACCAAAATATCCAAAATTTCAATATTTTCCTGTTGGAAAATTACACTAATCAAATACAATTAATTGACAATTTTCATTAAAACAAGTTCTAGGCAATTCAATTATCTGAAATTCTCTTTCTTTCTACCCAATTTCATTCTTCCAATCAAACTGACTCTTATATTTTTTAATAATCATCGGCTAGTGACTAAATTAAGATTCAATGATTCAATTGCTGAACGACCAAATTGTAATTTCACTAAAAGTCAGAGCGACCAAAAATGAAACTAACCCTATCTCTTTTCATTAGGTGATGGTTTGAGAAATAAGTGGTGTTCTAAATAATGGTATGTCGGTCAAAAAAATGACCAAATTGTAATTTCACTTAAAGTAGAGTGACCAAAAATGAAGCTGAGAAATATGTGTTCTAAATAATTGTATGTCGGTCAAACTATTTTAACATTATTCGTTTGATGATGACTTAAAGGTGACGGATGGTCCCTCACAAAGACTTTTTAAAGTTGCCCAAATCAGAATACTCTGTCCAAAGACTGAGTCAATATTGGGATTATAATATTACTTCAATGAATTCAGGTCCTTAACTTTAAGATAATAGGACACTTTAAGTGTGTTTAACATGTAATTCCTAAATTTGAAGTGGCTAAGAGGACTCTCTATTTTTAAAGAGAATATTCTATCATTTGGAGAGTATTTATAAATTTAGAGAGTTAAAATTTTGAAATACACCAACAAACTTTTTATATTTAACACTTAATTTTACTACTCCTAAGAAATATTTATTATTTTTCTTTATATTTTATTTTAACTAGCTTTTCTTTAAATTATTTTATTGTTTTCCCACGTTGAAAATTGAAACTTTTTGAATGCATTTAATTATAGATAGTGTGTTTGGCTCTCCAAATTCCCACTCTCTGAATTAAAATGTTAATTTAAAGAGTCTCTTATAGCATGATTTTAGATGTCGACTCTTTAAAATAGAGAGCATATCATATTTAAAAAGTATTTTGAAAATGCTCTAATATCGATATATGGTCTCACGTCCACAAAAGGGAAAATAAATTATTGGCTATTTGTCAATGTTAATTTCATCAAATTATTTGAGTTTTTACAAGTAAACAATATTCTTTTTGATAGAAAATACTCTTCATGGCAATTGACCTTTCATTTTTTGATATTACGATTCTTGTTATGAAACTCTTAAAAAAATTGTTGAGTAGTTATTTGCGACTCAAGTGCTTGAATAAGTAAGAATAATCAATATTTAAATATAAATAAATTAATTGTTCTCCTCAAACTCTTCATCCCTATTGTTAATACCACAGCTTTCTTCCACAATTTTTTGATATTACGATTCTTGTTATGAAAATAATCTTGATAAGAGCATCTACTCACAACCCTGTTAACTATTTAAGCATATTTAGCATAATTTTTAAAGTTTTCCTCACTAGTTACCAAAAAATAAAAAGTTGCAAATATTATTTTCAAGAAATAAATGTTAGTGCACGCTTGAAAAGGAATGCTAAAAAATTTCATGGAGCATTCTTTACTCTTGTTTGGTAACAAGGAAATGAAAGTAGAAAGAAAAGTTCAGCAATTACAATAATTGTGTTTATAAAAAAAATTATTTAAGATTATTAACTTAACAATTAATCAGTTTCCTTTGTCATAATCAAACAAATAAAACTATTTTTTAATAGAAATAATTTACACTAAATAAGACTTGAGAGTTACCAATCATGTTAAGGTTGACTGACTAGTTTATTAATCAGGTCATTTTCACACTTCCTTGGGGATAATAATAAAATTTCCATGTCTGTGAGCATGTTTGCCCTCACCCAAAATTATTATAACTTAAAATTTGTTAAATTTTAAATATAAATACTCTTAAAAAACAATTTTGAATATAAACTTGAAATTTTTTCTTACTTTTTAATAGGACATTTTTCAAATTCATTCATTTTTAAAATCTTTATTTATTTTTCTTTCTTCTTTTTAATCACACATTTAAAAAAAAAAAAAACCACTATTTTAAAATACGTTTTTTCTCAAAATTGATTTTAATGAAACTCAAACAGGGCTTAATATTTGAGTCATGACATAGTCATTGTGTTATTTTAATGAGTGGCGTTAATGACTAAAAAGGGAAGGATTGTTAGAAATAGATTGATTTAAATGGAGAGCCTTTTTCTGTCTGAAAGATAGAAATATAGGGATAGATTACTTTGTCCTTGACCGAGTCTCCTTTGAAAGCATGAATGTCAATAATTGTACCAATTGTATCAATTTGCGCATCACACACTTTTATATATAGGTTTTTTTCACATGCACGAAAGAAGGTCATCAAAATTTGGTCAAAGCACGCACAAATGCGCGGGACCTATTATGTATTGAAAAATAAATAAAAACATGCACGAGATCCACAAATGTGTATATTCTTATAGACTTTTGATGATTTCTTTCTGTATATCCAGTCCAGTTCTTTTATATATATATATATATACACGCGCACACGCACGTAACTCGTTAAATAATATTATACTTATACAACCAATCGTGTTCATACTTGTGTACATTTTCACTAGATTAAAAGTTGATAGTGGGCGTGTCACAAATAATAAACTGGAACCGATTAAGTGCAAATTTAGGTAACCTTAGTGCTGGTTGTATGTGATTACTTGAAAAGTGATTTATTTTAAAAATTTATAGTTAAAAGTAAAAAAAATAAAAAATTATGAAATAATTTAATTATGATTTTTTTCAAAAAATGTAAACTTGATTTTTAGAAATACATCACTCTCCCTTTCTCGAGGACAAGTGTTCAGAGAAAGGATATTGCTAGGCAGTTGGGGTGTAGGGAACGACAGTGTGGATTTTGAATGAATTGACGATCATAGAGGCGGAGAATGAGTGGAGGTGATTGAGACGAGGACGGCTTAAGTTCGGGTGTTCTTGTTCGATGAAATGCTGCTAAGAAGGTTTTTTTATTGAGGATGGAAGTCGGAAGGGTTTGTGGACGATTGATTTTTTAGTGGGAATATGGCAAGTTTGGGATTACATTTTATATTGGGTCTTGTGATACTACGAGTAATAGATTTCTGCTTTTAAGATGTCCTGTATAATTCAATTTTTCTACTCTCTAGTTGGAGAGGGGAGGGGGTTGGCAGGGGGAACTGGAAGAGAGATCAATGAATTTGCAACTTGGAATGCAAATTTTGTTTTACACAAATGGGTTTCAAAATAATTGGATTTGACAAATCCATAGATATAAAATTCTTTTTCCATTCCAAGTCCATGGATCCGGTTACAACCTTAAATTTACTTACTCTCAAACCTTTGTATATTGGAAAAGTTTGAGATGCTTGCCATTCTGCATGTTTCGTTTTAACTCGAGTTCTTTCAAGTTGGTGGCAATTTTATAGTGTATCTCAAGTATAAAAATGGTGGTTGCAATGTTGATGATTTGTCACTATGGATTGTAGTGGAAATTTCAACAATTTGTTAATATTCAAGATTGTGCACAACTTTTAAGTTTTATTGAACTTTTAAAAGCATGTTTTTTTATGAAGTTTGTTAGATTGTCAGTCCGTTTGAATTGGCAAGGATGAAACAATTATTTTCCATCTAAGATTTTTCTTTTACTATCCTCAGTTTTTTTTAGCCTGGCCTTTTCAATACTTAGGACATTGTAAGGGTTTCTTTATATTTGTTTTTAATAACAGTCTAACCCCAAATACTAGAAAGAAAAGGATAATTTGGAATTGATTTGAATATTAGGAATCTATTCCTAATATCCTGGAATGACTTATACATTACGTGATAATTTAATTTATATTCGATTTAGAACATGGGTGGTCACAGAGTTTAGAATAAAGAACCAATGTCATGGTCGGATGAGAATGAACATGCTTTTATCGAAATTCTTTACGAGAAAGT
>CAIGRQ010107348.1:0-14744 GCA_903798375.1 Fraxinus sp. D2006-0159 | reverse complement strand
GTCGAAATATTATTGCAATTTAATTCTCGAAATTCATATGTTTTTCCCACAAATGATTGATTAATGCATTTCGAAGTGTTAGTTATATTTTAAAATTTTTTAATCTTATTTTAATTAATTCAATAATTATTATTTTTAACATTTCAAATTTAATTTAAAAGCAAATAATAATAATAATAATAATAATAATTGTATTAAAAATTATATAACAAAAATGATACAAATACTCTCCAAAAATATTTTTGGTAAATTAAAAGAAAGGACAAATTGTACTTTGCAATTGCAAAATTTTGAAAAAATGGTACAAAGTGAATAGTGTTGTACCAAAATATTGCAAATAGTGTTGTTTGGTGCAACATTCCAAAATGGTGCAAAGTATAATGTTTTATTGAAGCACATTTGCACCAAAATTTGGTGCATTTTGATGCACTGATGTCTTCATTGGAGATGGCTTGAGGGTGAAGTTAGAAAATGAATTGCCTAGAAAATTTGAGCTATCAAACAGTCAAAAAAGTGGAAAATGAAAAATAAAAAATAATTTTCAATTTCCATGAAAAATTCTACACATCAAACATGGCCGAAATCATTTGATCATTCACTCTTTTTCTTGAAATAAAGAATATATCAACACGGCATAAACATTCTTCGCTCTCTTTCTTGAAATAAAGAATATATCAACATGGCATTAACATTCTAGAAATTTATGAAACATTGAGTTATTTTACTGTCAGCAAAGATTAATTTAATCCACTTCACACTTAATTCAAGTGCTTAATTTTTAAAACTTCGTTAGTAAAAAAATTAATTTTATTAAAAGTTAATAATGGAGGCTATTTTTCATTTTGACCCTCCAATTTTATTCTTATTGACAAACGCTGCTTTGTTTCTCCAGTTGCATATAATCCAGTAATGACCAAGGTACTCTCTTCTCACAAGGTATTATTTTCATTCATTAATCTACTAATAAATTTATAATCAAGTTCTCTTCCATTTCAACATGTCAATTAATTTTTCTATATTCTTTTTTATAGATTTTTTAGGAAATTAAAACTGTTTAATTCAATAATAGCTGTAATAAATCAGCCGTTCTTATCCCCTTAATTTCATAATTTTTTCGAAAGAAAATTGAGCATTTTGGACCTTTTTTTGCTAATATTTTGCCGAATTTTGTTCCATTTTTCGGCATAGATTTTATGATATTTTTTTTAGTTTGATTATTCAGTTTTGGGTGCAAAATACTGTACTGTTGAATCATTTTCCATTTGTTTAATTAGTTTTGAGCTTAATGAGATGATAAACGGAGAGGGGACTGGAGAGAAATTATCCTCCGTCTTCATCTCGCCTTGTGATCCGCCGCAAGATCGAGGATCGGACGGTGAGGATGTGTTGTCGCAATACTCGTCCTGTGACGGTGAATCAGAATTTGAGCGATACTGTAGTGCCAACTCAGCAATGGGAACGCCTAGTTTCCGTGGTAGTTCGTTTCAAGATTCTGATTTTGGGTCGTTGAAAAGCTTCAAACTTGGGGATGAAGTTAGTAGTTTCAAGAATTTTGGCTCAAAAAGGGTATTATCTGGTTTTCATGAATCCGAGCACGCGAGTGGTTCTAATAGAGGAAATGAATTTTCTTCTGATGAGAAAAGTAATGGGCTGTTGAATTTGGGTGGAAGCATTGAGGGTTTTGCAGCTAGTGATGTTGATCTGATGAGTAAGTTTGATTTAGATGGTAAATGGGGAAATGAGGGTGTAAATGAGATTTCGAATGTGAGAAATAGTGAGGGAAATACTAGAATTTTGGATGATTTTCGAGATACTGAAGATGGTACTGATTGTCACAGGGATGTGGAGGAGGGAAATGATGAGGGTGAGGACAGGAAAAGCTTGGATGAAGATGAAGCTTTGTCAAGGTATGGGCATTCAGAGGGTGAGGATTCAATGTTTGGATGTTATAGTGATGACGAGAGGAAGCATGATATATACTCTCGGAAGAATGTGCAGTTTCAGGATGAAGGGCCTCCGAAAAATGAATATCAGTTTGTCATGAATTCGGCAGTGGCTTTTGGTTCAGATGATTGGGATGATTTTGTGCAAGAAAGTGTGGATCATAATCATCTTTCAGTGGTTTGGCATGAATTTCAGGGTGGAAAGCAGCCAAGTACTGAAAGGGACATTGACTCTTTGAATTCCACTTCTGCTAACTCTGTTAGGTGTCCAACTGTTATTTTGGCCAAGCACCATAATGAGACAAGAAGTATTCCTGAATTCCATAATCAAGTCCAAGTTACTACTGAATTAGCAGAGCCGAACACAAATAATTCTTCCACAGACTTGACAAGTCATATGAAACTCAATGCACAAGAGCCTGTGGATGATGTGGAAGGAGTGCCTTCAAGCAATCTAGACAGTGGTGTTGATGAAGTCTCAGAATATCTTGAATCCCTTCCTGTTCTCAATATATTCGAGACAAACCTAGATCCACTGACAAAAGATGCCCCAGTAAATGAGGGATTGGAAAGTGGAGGAACTGAATTAGATATGAAACATCAAAACACAAATACCGGAGATGTCACAGGCATTCATGATGGTATAGTTTCTAGAAATATATACTTAGAGAAAACAAGCATAGAATTAAATCCTCCTTCAGAGTCTTTGGATAATCAACACCATCTGATTTCCAGGGAATTTGAGGAAGTTGGGAAGGTTGAATTCTTTGAAGATAACAATTCAGTTTCATTGTCACAATTGGCTGATAACAATACGAGTGGAATGAAGATGAATTCTCCTTTCTCATTTGATCGCTATGAAGATCATTTTGCTCCAGTTAAGGTGAGTTATAGTTTTCCTCTCCCATTTTGAACAATAAGTTTCCATTTTTTCATTACTTGAATATTTGCTATATATGTTTCTTCTTTACCAATATCTTTGCTGGAAATGCCAATATCAGAAGAGAGGAATTGCAGTTCATTTAACCACACATTTTTTGCATGCAACTACACTGCTCCCAGTCTCTTTACAAATGCTTAATGGTTGTCTGACAATGATATGGTAGTTCTTTGTTTGTAGACCCATTATGCTTGCGATGATTTGGTACTTCTTTTGGGGATGTTCTCTGCTATTGTGCTGCTGCTTGTAAATACCTGCTTATTCCTTTTCTTCGGAGGATCTTTTAATTTTTATTCTTGATGGGTATTTTGTCTCGTTGATATAAAGCTCTTTATGAGCCTTATTTAGAGGTTTTTAAATATTTTGCAGGCAAAGGACTTTGAGTTGAATGATTTTTATGATGAGGTTGTTAATGACATGGAAGAAATACTACTTGACTCAGGCGAGTCTCCTCAGTCCAGGTTCACCCAGGGTACTAGTGTATATAAATCCCAGTTACCTCGACCTTTAAGAGATGGTGGATCAGCTGCATCTACTTCGGGCACAGATAATGCTGATTATTTGTTTCAACAGCCTCAAAGAATTGATAGAATTCAGGTCGTAGGTGCAAGGCAAGAGAAAGGGGATGTTTCACTGACTGAACGGCTTGTTGGGGTGAAAGAATACACTGTTTATAGAATAAGAGTGTGGAGTGGAGAAGATAACTGGGAGGTGGAGCGACGATACCGTGATTTCAATGCTTTATACCGTCGATTGAAGAAACAATTTACTGATCAAGGCTGGAGAATTCCTTCACCCTGGTCCTCTGTTGAGGGGGAATCCAGGAAGATATTTGGTAATTCTTCTCCCGATGTCATTGCAGATCGAAGTATTCTCATTCAAGAATGTTTACGCTCTATTCTGAAACCTAAATATTCTTCCAGCTCCCTCAGTGCTTTGATTTCTTTCCTGTCTCCATCAGAAGTTGTTCCTGGTTCACCCGCATCTGATACAAGAGCACCTCAGTCCCCATTATCTAATAGAGGCTCACACATGGAAAATGTTTCTACATTGGGAACGACCATTTCACTAGTTGTTCAGATCCGTCCTTCCAAAACGATTAAACAGATGCTTGATGCACAACATTATACATGTGCAGGCTGCCGCAAAAATTTTGATGATGGAAGAACAAGGGTGCAAGAATTTGCACACGCATTAGGATGGGGCAAACCTCGTCTTTGTGAATACAGTGGCCAGTTATTCTGCTCTTCATGCCACGACAATGATGCCGCTGTCTTGCCAGCCAGAGTTCTGCATCTTTGGGATTTTACTCGATACCCCGTTTCCCAGCTGGCTAAATCATACCTGGATTCTATTTATGACCAGGTAATAGATAATGTGACAATAAGCATTAGATCTTATCTCCTGGTTGTCTAAAATGTTTCTAATACCAGGTAAAAAATATAAAAGTTTGCATCAGTAAATAAACTCTGGGCCTGCTTTACGTATATTTTTTTGAGAATAGATTTTATTAGGAGTGATATTTTTGGAGAATCTGTGGTGAAAAAGTAGGAAAGTTATGGGTCCACCTGCAAAATTCTTTGATGGAGAGAATGTGTGGTTGAAAATGAATTTGAGAAAAAATGTGTTCTTCAGAATTTGTACCAAACAGGGGCAATATTGTGAAGCAATTTTCTCATGTTCAATCCTCTGTCCCTGCTTCCCGCTCTCCTTCAAACCCAACCCTTCTTTCTCATAATAGATAATAGAGTAACAAGAAGCATATGGCTTACTCAGACGATGCACAATTAAACAAACACATGCATGAAATGTTATAGTAGCATTGCTCCATGGATATGAGAGATTGTAAAAAAAATTTACTCGTGCTTTTGTTTTCTTCTTGCAGCCAATGCTTTGCGTGAGTGCAGTTAATCCTTTCCTATTTTCAAAAGTTCCAGCATTGCAGCATGTTGCGAATACCCGAAAAAGAGTGAGAGATATGCTTCCATACGTTCGCTGCCCATTTCGTGCATCTATATTTAAAGGTCTCAGATCTCGGAGATATCTTCTTGAAAGCAATGACTTCTTTTCTCTTAAAGACCTCATTGATCTATCCAAGGGGGTGTTTTCAGGTTAGCAGCTGACACAACTGTATGTTCTCTTGTTGAATTTGTGATAAGGGACAATGAAACCAAGTGTACAGTCTATTTGAAAGGCATTAGTGTAGAGCTAACATTTTCAGCTGTATGATTTTACTTTAAGTTTCAAGATTGAATAATCTATTTGATATATGCTGCTGCTGACCTTCGTCAGTACTTGTTTTTTTCTATTTCCATGTCTAACTCTTCTTATTCTGGAAATATTTCATACTTCAACTATTTAAGGTTGATCGCAAGAGAAAAATTGATTTTTACCTGTTTCCGTTCAATTATTTTCTAGTTAAGCTTATCTGATTGCCTTGATTAAGAAAGCTTTGCAATTCTTTGCCTCTTGAGCTCAAAATGTTATTGGGTTTTGTTGTGTTGATCTTGTGAGTATATTTTTCTATATGGTCCTTGCTTGGGCATGTGCCATGACATGACAATTATTATGAAAGAATATCCATACGGTGTGCAACAGTAATTTTTTGCATTCTAGGAGAGCAACGAGTTCAGATTCCAACGTTGATCTATTCCTGCGTTTGGCTGGTTATGATGAGGGGTGATAGGAATGGCTCTATGGTTTTGGTTTTGAATGGCTCTATGGTTTTGGTTTTGAAGTATAACTATGGCAGCAAAGTAAAAGTTTGAAGGTGGTGCTTGCTGGGATTTCTAAAGGCGCTAGTTGTAGTTCTTAGGTTGGTATCTATCCCAGTGGGAAGGTTGGTGATGTTTATGATGATATCCTAATGCCGGATTGCCCAGGGGTCCGCAGCAATGACATCCTTCTCTTAGTTGTGGAGGAATTGTTAGGGAGAAACGTTTACAAATGGAGGTGGTGGCTGTCTCTGTGAGTTGTGTGGTAGTGGCGGCAGTAGCAGTTTTTATTGTGGGTGCTGTTCGCTCACATCGACGGGAAGGTTTGGTAAGGTTTGGCACCTCGATGTGGGCTCTTTGCCACCTGGGGCTGTAAGAGATCGGTCACTTTTATGTGTTTCCTCCTACCAAAGAGTAATCAAGAATAATCAGCTGCATCAAATGTGAGGGAAAGAACAAGTAATGGTCATAGTTTGCTTTGGATTTAAATAAAAGTATCACATCTCTCTATCTGGTCTGATCTGGTCCTTGAGCTTATACCTGGAGCAGTTTCTCCATATTATTTTCTATGACATAATTTGAGATTGTTAGGGTTTGTTTTTACTACCATTTTTATTTTTTATTGGCTAGCCATTTGGTTTAGTGTTACAGATGCTTTTCACACGCTTTGCCATCAATTTTAATTTTTCTCATTGCAGCATTGCCGGTGATGGTTGAAACTGTCTCTAGAAAGATCCAGGAACACATCACAGAACAATGCCTCGTGTGCTATGATGCGGGTACTCCCTGCAGTGCTCGACTTGCTTGTAACAATCCATCATCGCTCATTTTTCCTTTCCAGGCAAGATTCTACAACTACTTTTAAAACTCTAGCTCTTGTTAACGTGCACTATATGTGTAAACTATCAGAAAAGTAGATATTTGACAAAGCCAAGAATCTCAACGAAAATCTACATAATTGTAAGTCTTGAATACACTTATGGTGTGCTTTCTGAGGTGGATTAGATAGTATAAGACATTGTTAAGGGCTTGTTTGAGCCTCATTTTTAATATAGAATGCATTTTGTAATAGTAGATTGACGGAGAATATATGGTTAAAAATGAAAGAAATTTTTTTGGGTTGCGTGTAATATTATATTATTGAAGAATGTGTGGTTGAAAAGAAGAGAGAATAATACATTTTGAAAAAAATGGGGATCAAACAAGGGCTAAATAAGAAAAAGAACATACAATCTAATATTGCTTGCCAAACTTGTACTGAAGAGTCTTTCCACCATATAACTATTGCTTAATTGCAAGACTTCTGTCCAATAATATTTAGAAATGGTTGTTGATTGCTACAATTCTGTTCTTTAACAGGAAGGAGAAGTTGAAAAGTGTAAATCTTGCGAATCAGTTTTCCACAAGAACTGCTTCAGAAAAATGCCTACTTGTCCATGTGGTGCTCGTTTGAACCCGCAGGAAGTCGAACAAAGTACAGCAGAGAGAACCCCTGAAATAGTCAGTGAGACAAATATCAGCTCAGATCTAATACAAAGTAAGGCAGAATCCAGTTCAGGACTTCTTGCCGGATTGTTCTCGAAGTTGGTGCCTCAAAAGTCTCATGGTCTTACACAACAGAGACTTGATGGCGTCGATAATGTCATTTTAATGGGTTCATTATCAAACACCACCCTCTGAACATTTGCATCTAGTAGATTTTGTACTTGTGGTGAGCTAGTCGTTATTGTGGTGCAGATTTGTAAAGGATGGTTGATTCTTTACTTCTTTGTAGTTACTCAGACTCTATATTCATTGTATCATAATTTTTGATAGGGCCATTCAGCTTGTTTCACTACCATTTGTTTCTACTGTACTTGCCACTGTGAATTGTGTTACCAAGTTCTTGTGTTTGTTATCTTGAGTCGGAACAAGTTGATAATATTCCCTTTCTTAGGCCCCCATTTTACTCTAGTAGAAAGGTTTCGTTAACTTTTAAATATGATTGATTGATTAAACTTCTTCACAATTTTATGACCTAGTGGGTCAAATTTCAATTTTAACGATATATTTTAGGATGCATTTGATTATGAGCATGAATTTTGCATGAGAAAAAAAATAAATTCTCTACCATTCAATCGCCTAGAATTCATTTATATGGAAATTATTAATTAAATATGTTTGATTGATTTAGTTTTCAACCTAGGAAATATTATACTTGTCCATTTTTTATTGGTGGATAAATGAGATAGAGAAAGAGAGGGTGAATTATTTGGAAAATAAAAATCATGTCTCCATAAAGAAAGTATTTTCCTTATTTTCAAAGATGATCACGTGACCAAAAGTGGAAAAATATTTTTTTTAAAAAAAAAAATTGTCAATCAAACAACACAGGAGTAGAAAATTAGGTGAAAAATATTGATAATCAAACGCACTCTTATTGAATTCACAATTTTTATCAACTTTCTAATTATAAATTTCATCGACTTTTATCAAAATTGATCGAAATATTTAACAAAAATCAACTAAATGCTTTACATTTTTGTTGTAGTTGCTACAATTCAGTTGGGCAGCTGGTTCAGTTTTGAATAGAATTCGTGCAAGGATTTAATAGCATTCAACACAAAAATAAAAAAGTTAAAATTTTGTATATTATACTGTTCAGCACTATCCATCGTACTAATATATATATATGTAAAAAGAACAGTTTTGAATAGAATTCGTGCAAATATCATTCAACACAAAAATAAAAAAATAAAAGAGTTGAAATTTTGTATATTGTTCAGCACTATCCATCGTACTAACATACGTAAAAAGAACAAGAAGGTCCAAAAATATAGACACTGCATTCACTGTATAGTTCTTTGAGATCTATTTAGATACAAGTATGGACTCAAACTAATTGTTAAGGTTTTTTGTCATGAAAAATTGCAAAATATTGTCACATCTTTTATTGCTGGTCACTGAACAAAAATCTTTCTTCATTTCTTTACGATAAGCGCACCGATCGAGAAAAAAACCGCTAGTTTCCCCGAGGAGTACTAAGGTGGAGCTCAAAACCTCGAATTGCATTATTGCATACATCTGTAAGATTGAGGAAACCATTTTGACAGCAAATAGTGTTTCATCTTCATTATCAGAACAAATATGCCATAGCACGGTATGTGCATCAGTGCCACGATCAAGTACCTGAAAATGAAGTCGAACACATTAATAACAAATCAAATTTACATTGTATCTGTAAATCTGATAGAAATCGAAAAAGTACATACCATAATGGAGAAAATGATGACGACAAATCAAGAAACGGATAAGCCCACCTATTTCAAAAAAATACGCCGTTATAGAGAAAGCACATACATTTTTAGTTAACTAAAGATAGGGAAGAGGAATTTTTACCAAAGCGCGATGCAAGCATGGACGACCCATTGAACAAAGACATAAACAGCCGTCCACACAAAAAAGTACCCAATTCGAAACCAAGGAAATCGCTGGAATAATGATAAAAACAAAATAAGAAATCATAGTAAACAGCTGAAAATACGAATTATGTTGAAATTAATTGGCAATATGGACTTACCAAGCAGTTCAATGCAGTGTCAGCAATCAGAAAAACGGCATTGATCGAATGCATGTTTATAATCAACTGCAAGATTATACAGTTCATATTGTTCAAGAATTCGCAATTGGAAATGAGAGTTGTTAGATTTTGTAATGGATACTTACAAAATTTAGACTGTAATCTTTAATGGCAAGAAATGGTACGATTATGAACCAAAATACTGCATCCGTCAGTATCACAGCTCCTGCATTCATCTGTCGAGAAAAGGCCGGTAAAAATGTAAAGATTCATCCTGAATAAGGATGCAACCGTCTTTAACAGAGATTATTTACTGGGATTTACCTGAAAAATGACTTGGAAGACATAACCCCAAAAGCCAGCAATTTGGCGAACAGGATGTTCTTGATTGAGGTCCATGCCTTTTGTAGTACTTGATGCACTAGAATTTCGCACACTTGCAGAGTATCTACGAGAGCCATGCTCGGCATCAAAATGCTCGTTATCAAATTTATCGCCACCCATTTTCTGATACCGGCAACATCCATTTATAGACAGCAAGGATCCAAGCTACAATAGATCACACTTTCATAAGAAAAAGAAGACGTGAAATACGTGTTTTATCCACGAATGAAATATTAAGTGATTTCTTACCCCGAAATAAATGGTAACCGATGTAAAAGTCCACCTGTTGAGCATTCAGTAAGACAAATTAATCACGGAAATTACATAGAGTCATTCAACCTGAATCCTATGTGAAGAACATAAACTAGGTACTCTCCATTGTGTGAAATTGGTTTAGAAATGGTACTACTTACTGAGTATAGTAGTAAAACACCTCTCCTCCATCAACGGCAACGTTTAGGATTAGCATTAACAGAAGCACGGTGAAAGCACAGACTCTGAAAGCAAGTAGCCAAGCGGGATGTAAACTTCGAAGACACGGCTTCCAAACTTCGTCTTCATACAAGACTCCAGCCGAGTCTTGTTCGTTTACTGTAGTTCCTTCTTTCACATTGCGTGGACCTTCGAATTTGGAGATAAGAATCGATGCAAATACCATCGACATTAGAATCAAAATGGAACAGAACAAAACCCGCCAGTTAAGCCAGTAAGATGCTGTTGTAGTGTCGACAGTCATGGCCGGTTGCCAAGAATTTGTCGTAGAACCTGTTATAAATGTAAAGAAACTCATGACATGAACTTCTAATTTCTCCAACTATTTTGTCTAATCTCAGCAGCAATAAATGAATCCCTCAACTGTAAAATACGAGTCGATGCCTTTTAAAATTTAGGCAAAAATTCTGGGAAGAAACAACGAATCTGAACGAAGACTCGACAAGATATATAAGAATTGAATAGAATTTAAGAATAAGTGAATAGAACTGTCAATCACAAAGATTCGAAATGATTTGAGGAAACTAGTCTACATGTAAAAATAAGAAATCACCAAAACTGAAGACGGAAATGGTTTATTTGATATTATGCACGACTGGTGATGAAGGCGTCGTCTAAATTTCGTGGTCGAACATCAATTCCCAAAACCAGAATCAGAGGTTTTTACCAACATTCAGGATAAAACTCAAAAGCGAAAAAGAAAGAATGAAGATGTTCAAACAAAACTTATATGGAATTAAATTGCATTAACATCTGAAAGTAATCAGAGAACCGAAACTTTTCAGGATATAATAATTCGAATTCTGAAATAAAATATTTAAATAAAAGATGGTTCTGAATTGTAAGCAAAGCAAAGTGGGAATACTTGCAAAGGAAGGTAACACAATGTGGTGGCGGTGTGTAAGAAGAGATTCTTTGCTTCATTGCTTTGCAGTGAAAAACTAAAATCAAAAGTAGAGAGTGAGAGAGACAGGTGGAGCCAGAATTTACACTTAGGACCAGTAAATGTTGAGGAAGCAAAATATACATGTATTATGTATTATATATTTAAAAAAATCAAAATTTCTCATAAATTTAAAATTGCTGTGGGGACAGTCAACTGTGCCCCTCCACGGTTTCGCCATGGAATATATATAGGGTATGTTTGATAAATATTATTGAGTAAAAAATGTATTTTAAATAGTGATATCATGAGAAATTTGTTGTTAAAAAGTAACGAAAAGTTATCGATGTGATGAAAAATATTATTTTATTGAATAATGTGTGATTGAAAATGAATTTTGAAAGAATGTATTTTGAAAGAACGCGTGTCAAACAAGGACATAGATTTAGAGAGATGAAAAAGGATGGTATGCTTTGAGCATAATCCATCACTTTTTTTTTTTTAGATATTATCCCAATCAAATTAAGGGTCTGTTTGTGTCGGATTAAATTTTGATTTTAATTTAAATCAAAATCAAACAATTAATATCAATCACATTTTTCATGTGTCCCCATATCTTTTCAACCGTACATTTCAAAAATTTCTATCACAATCCACTAAAAATTTGATTTTAATCCGTACCTAACACCCTCTAACATCTTGTAATAGAGATTGGACTAAAAGCTATTATTCCCATTCAAAACATGAGGATTCCCAAAAACAATGCGAACATAGTAGGATTTGTCACCTTTTCTTGTACAGAGTCAGCCTTGTATTTCGAGTCTTTTCTAGTTTATAAAATGATATTTTATAGATAAGGGGGGTGGGATGGGGTAGGGTGGGGTGGTGGGGTCCATTATTGTTGTTCTAAATGGATTTTGTGTTGGATTGGTTGAAGATTTTTTTTATTTTTTTTTTGAATAAGATAAATTAATGCATGTTGTCATCAACTCCCGATAAAGAAATAAAGATGTAAAAAGTGAATAGGATGATGAAAACTCAAGCACGATTCACTATATATTGAAATTGGAGCCAAATTTAGTGGTGGTTCGAGCAGTTAATTTTCACCTTTTTATCGAATAATATCTCCTTTTAATGTCGTTAGTTAACTTTAAATGGTTGAATATGATATTTGAACTGACGAAATTTAAGGTAAAGAATTGTGACGCCACATATTGGAGTTGGAGTCGTATTTGGTCTGAGTCATTTCTTCTCTCCCTTTGGATGATAATATCTCCTATTTTAACTTGCGACACAAGGTTTAAAAGTTGAAACCTATTTTTAATTTTTTTTGACTCGTCGACATAAGAACAAGATAAGTCTAAACATGTTTAACTGATTGAAATTTGAATTTAGCATTCCAGAACACATAGAAATTAGGCCATGTTTGATTGCTCTTTTTTTTTTTTTTTTCATGGAAGATGAAAATTAAAATTCATTTCCACCTTTTCGCACATTTGATTGACTAAAATTTTCATAAAATTGGTTTTCCTCATTTTCAAATTTTTCATCAATCAAACACAAGTAATTGACAATTTCCACTAAAATAAGTTCTCTAGGCAATTCAATTCCCTGAAATTCATTTTCTTTCCAGCCAATTCCATTCTTCCAATCAAACGGACCTTAGTGTTATATTTAATGTCGTAGTTAACTTCAACCAGTCACACAAAATTTGAACTCAGAATCTCTTTTAATATTTTCGAAGAGTAATTGACTTGACCTTAGCTAAAAGTAAAAAAAAAATAAAACCAATAGAAATGGGGGAACTTTTGCAAGGCCATTCTTGTGTTGCAAGAGAAGGAGAGTGGGCCAAGTCACCCGGGTCCCACAGGAAAAAATTGGACCGACATTTTGTGGAACAAATCTTGTAAATCCGATGATCCAATAGCAACAAATTTTGAGATCGGGTCATGAATTTCATGACACCGACAATGTATTTCGTTATCATGACTTGAGGAAGAAGGTATTCCATTTTATTCGTATGTTGTCAATTGTGCAGTGGAATAAAAGTACGATAAGGATGGACCAAAGTGGAGTCCAGCATTTGTCAAGGCGTGACCCCAAAGCAACGGCTTTAGACATTTTGCTTAATTGTACGCAACAAATCCCTCGTTCATATTGACATTTACCATTTCATGTTCATTGAAGCTTCTAGTAGACTTAACCTACTCAACGATCGCGTTTAAAAGCTTAGACGGTAAGAGGTAAACATAAACAAATTCATTTATTTAAATTCTGCCGGTCAAATTCGTTACAATTTTTTGTAAATTCGTTACAATCGTGAATATTTGAGTCAGCTTGCTTTCACCTTGACTAATCCTATGGGGCCCTAAAGTTTGCGACTGAGTAGCTCTGAGGGAATTCGAACTAGTGACCAATGGGGAACAAACCCAAGACCTGACCAATTAAATAACCCCTCAAGGTTACAAGTTGTTGCATAGTTAACGATTGTTTGATCACCCCACACCCCCATTGCACCCCCAATGTAAATACTAGCAAAGCCTTGTTTTTTCAAATAAAAAATTAGCGGCGACCATCTGAATCCTTCATGTCCACTTAATAATGTTCATGGCTAGATCGACCAAAAGATCTAAAGCAATTTACATGTTCGTAAATATGAGTCATAAAACTTGTAGAATATGCAATATGTTGCCTTCAATCTTGGCATAGAATAAGGTTGATGTAGACGACAAAGTCCCCTAAATTAAAGGAAAATAAAATATTCTAAATCACAGAACAAAGAAGGCATAAACGTTCTACCATACTGGAAAATTTCTAATGAAGTTTAGGCCTAGAGAATTCTTGTCGTAATGAATTCAGAACATGGGATTCGCCATAAACAAACAATGATTATTCAATCAATATCCAAAGATTCAACCAAAACCTTCGACCAACTTCGTATTAAGATATCAGTTAATTTATGGATAAAGACATGCTAAGAATAGTATATACAGTGAGAAAGAAGCATAAACAAACACCGAAATGCTGATAGAGATATACACATAAACAAGAGAACGAACATATAAACATACAAAGGACAGGCCAGAGGGCGTACCAATTTCCGATAGAAATGACTTCATAATTCAGCCAGAATCCAACTTCACTTCTGATCTAAGACGGAGAAAAACGAGCAAGGAGCTCTGTATGTTAATGCCACAAGCAAAAAGACACTTATAAGCATAACTAATTTCATTATGAATGGTACCTTAAGAATGGCAGAATTTATGGGGCATGCACTTTTTCATATCAAACGGTTAGGCAAATTAGAGAGATTTAAAAGAAATGCTAACATGTATCTCTAATCTAAAAACCATTTGCGAGAACAAAAGGTACTTTCACGTGCTCCCCTCCTTCCTTTATTTAAAAGAAATGCTAAAATGTCTGGGGGAGGTTAATAATCGTGTACCTTACCCGATAAGAGATAATGCAGGTAACCATAATACATTACATTTATAACTTCATAATACAAACAGGCGAAATTCTGTTTGGATATGTATTTATCAGTCTCTAGCATACATTCTCTAACGGGGATGATTAAATATTTTACACTTGCAAAAGGCATAATATACAGATTTTGATATGTCACAAGAACTACACTATTGCTACGATGTAACAATCTGATACCAAACAGTACATGTGAGGTAATCCATCTCCATTTGGCATATCCACAGTACTCCTCAAAAAGCATCAGTTCCATCTCCAAACATAGAGAGAGAAAAGGGGGCAATAGCCACATTGAAGGTCCGAGCGCCTACTTTATCAATATGCTTCATCTCAAACTCGCCCTCCT
>CAIGRQ010107321.1:0-22881 GCA_903798375.1 Fraxinus sp. D2006-0159 | reverse complement strand
TATGTACAAGTAGCAAGACTCATTTTGTCATTTTGTGTTTTCTTTGTAAATTTTCAACCCGTTTTCAGAAATGCATTTTTAAAAATAGGATTGAGAATGCGTTTTCACTGTTTTGAAAAATCGAAAACAGAAAACGGGTTAAAAATGACAAATAGAACAGGCCCTAAATTTTTGCTTCCTTGACGACAAGTTGTGACCCTTTAATAGTGATTTTTAGCACCCCATCCACAATTTTAGTGGGATATTTTTCGTCATCTGAGATAGGTATATATATCAAAATTCTTCTCGACTCAACAATATGTTTTGCGTCAAAAAATTCTCTAGTAACAATCCCTCGACATAATAAATCTCATTGTTTTCAAAGAGAACTTTTCCGTTGCCTGTTTGATTATATGTGTAAAACTAGGTTTCCGAAGAACAAAATATGAGCATCCACTATTCGTCATTCATTCTAGCATAGTCTTGCTCTCGAAGACTGCAAGAACTCGAACATGATATGAATAATCTGTGATAGTTGCATTTGATTCTATAGGTTCCAATGTTGTTCAAGTTTGTAGCCGTCCATTTTAAAACTTTCCAATTTACCACAATGATAGCATATCGTATTGGCTACTTTTAGGATCTGTTTGATAGGCAACGTTGGAAAGAAATTCCAATTCCATATTAGTTGGAAAATAAAAACTAGCAAATCCATAGAAATTCGTTTTCCATGAAAACAAAAAAAATGCAGTTTAAAGTGGTTGTACTTTGAAATTCAGTTTCCATTTTCACGTTGCAATCAAACGGTAAAAGTGGAATTCGTTTTCTTCACATGTGACGTTTTTCATGAAAAATATGACAATCAAACACGACATTAGTGTATGTAATGCGTAAGGAATCAAGTAGAAGTTTGCTGATATAATAGAGTATTGTTGACATGATTTTGTAATTAACACCTAAGTCACTATTTATAAAAAAAACTCCATCGTTTACATATTTCGAGAAATTCGCAAGTACTATCCACTTAGTCCCTATTTGGTGTGTATTAAAATCAAATTAAAATTTCAAATCAAAGTCAACAATAATTGTAAATACATAATTAATATGATTCACAACTTTTTAACTATACATTTCATCAATTTTTATCAAAATCTACTTAAAATTTGATTTTAATCTACACCAAAAGGGCTTATTCACTCATTTTTATTTATAATTTAAATAATTTATAAACACTTCTCAAATATACCCTAGAGTACAATTCAAAATCGAGATTGTTATTTTGTCCACAATTGGTTCAGATAAAAAAGTTACTTAAAATTTAAGTCCAAATTAATAATTAATTTTAATTATGCGTTTTATGAAATTCACAATTTTAAATCATGTGATCTATCAACTTTTATCAAAATTTATTAAACTTTAATTTTTATCTAAACCAAATATGGGTTTTATTTCACTACTTGTGTTGGCTTCTTAGAGAGTGGAGATCAGTACTCAACCAATGGGTCGAGGCCCCAAGCCCATACACCAGAGCCCAATTCAAAATATAAACGAATTCATTTTCCCGCCCAAACATTTCGCTCGTTTTAAATTCTCTCATTTCATTTTTTATTTTACCGTTTGTTTCTTATATTGCCGGATCGGAAATTGGGGATCCACAAAAACCCTTACACTAAGGATGGGGATAGAGGCGGAATCAACTACAACCACCGACACGTCGAGGACCGAGTCGACAACCCGAGCCCCGAGGCTTTTTATCAAGGAGATGGTGATGAAGAATTTCAAATCCTACGCTGGAGAACAGCGTGTCGGTCCTTTCCACAAGGTTAGCGGTTTTCAATTTTCTTTTATGACATTTTCTGAACTTGTGGGTTACTGATACTGTAGGAGAGTATAATTAGTACCGCACTTAGTAAAAATCTTTGCTCGTAGTATTAAAAGTAAACAATTAGTGGAATTATTGGATTGACAGAGTTTCTCGGCGGTCGTTGGTCCGAACGGGAGTGGAAAGAGCAACGTCATAGATGCCATGCTGTTTGTGTTTGGAAAGCGAGCCAAACAGGTAAAGATCATTTTTCTTTCGAAATTCAAATTTGTTCTGCATTGCCTCCTTTCTTTTTTTGGGACTTTCTGCGAGTTGTGAGCTCTATCAATAAGTTTGTCATATTATTTTATTTTTTGGATCAATTATTCAATGAGTTCACCATCACAAACCGTATATCTTAGAGAGGTTGTATTTTATTGGGTCGACAGTAATGGAATGCTTCATTATCTAAAATGAAAAACATTTCCCACCAAAACAGTACAACAATACCACTCACAGGTAAATAGCTCTATGGACCTTCGCGAATCTCTGCTATTCGAATACCATAGCAAAGAATAGGAATGGAACAACTAGAGCTCCTATATAAACTGCTAGGAAGATCATGTGAAAAAGTTGCGACCTAACAAAATAAGTAAATGAGAATTGGAGCTAACTAATTTGCTAAGTTAGAGCCAGAAACTTGAGAACGCTTCATTGTTCGGCATAATACATGGTTTAATTGGTGTATGATGGCAAAGCGTCCTTATGAATATGCAGATGCGTCTAAATAAAGTGTCAGAGCTCATTCACAACTCTACCAATCATCAGAACCTGGAAAGTGCTGGTGTATCTGTTTACTTTCAGGAAATCATTGATCTGGTATGTTATACTTTTTGCTCTTTCTTGGTGTCACAGTGTATTGTTCTAGCAGTCTGGTGTTTTTAGATATGTTTATTGATGCCAAATACTTTTGTTTCATTATNTGGAAAGTGCTGGTGTATCTGTTTACTTTCAGGAAATCATTGATCTGGTATGTTATACTTTTTGCTCTTTCTTGGTGTCACAGTGTATTGTTCTAGCAGTCTGGTGTTTTTAGATATGTTTATTGATGCCAAATACTTTTGTTTCATTATAGGACGATGGGAATTATGAAGCTGTTGAAGGGAGTGATTTTGTTATAACTCGTGTTGCATTTCGAGATAACTCCTCTAGGTATTATATTAATGATCGAGCGAGTAATTTTACAGAGGTCACCAAGTTGTTGAAAGGGAAAGGTGTTGACTTGGACAATAACCGGTTTCTGATTCTTCAGGTTTGGTATTTAATTAATATGTTACATGTGACTGTAGTTTAAAGGAAATAGGTTTGTAATATGTGTAACTTTTGGATATTAAAGTGTTGGCTTGTATTCAGGGTGAAGTAGAGCAAATATCACTGATGAAGCCTAAGGCACAAGGACCCCATGATGAAGGTTTTCTTGAGTATCTCGAGGATATAATTGGAACCGACAAATATGTAGAGAAGATTGATGAATCTTTTAAACAGTAAGTTTTACTCTGCATTCTGAAAACCACGTATTGCCTCACTCATGTATACTGTAAGAAATATTTGGTATATTGTTTCTTATTTTGCTTGATGAATTTGCAACTTGAGTTGTGAAATTGCATATGCAGTATTTCAGCATAACACAGAATTTTGCTAATTAGGATCTGAAAATTTTAAGACAGTTATTTCTGCATCATCAGATTGTTGAAAGTAACTAAGTATATACTCCTTTTGATGCGTATGATTTATAGCTTTGTTGCACTATTTGGGAATGTCTAAATGTTTATTTGCTATAATCTACTTGTAGAGGCACAGAGTACTTCTATTGCTGATGTTTGCTAATTCTTTGCGGTCTTGTAGGCTTGAAGAACTTAATGAGAAGCGGACTGGAGTGGTTCAAATGGTCAAGTTAGCTGAGAAAGAAAGAGATAGTTTGGAGGCAAAGTTTAAAAACCTGTAAACTTAATATTGTTTGCAATTCCAACACCACTAACATTATATTGATTATTTTACCAGGGCGTGAAGAATGAAGCTGAAGCCTACATGCTTAAAGAATTATCTTTGTTGAAATGGCAAGAGAAAGCCACAATGCTAGCTTCTGAAGATAATGCTAACAAAACAGAGGAACTGCAGGCAAATATTTCGAGCCTGGAAGAGAATGTAAAAAATGAAAGGTTTCTGTTAACGGCAGGTTAAACTATATTAAATATAAGACACAATCCCACTTTTGCACTGAGCTGACATGGGTTAATTATACAGGGAGAAAATTCAAGACAATTCCAAAACATTGAAAGAACTTGAAGGTTTGCACATGAAGTACATGAAAAAACAAGAGGTTTGTGTATTATCTTTGAGTGCTTTGATTTTCCAATTAATGAAAGCACTATGAACATCTTTACTGTTGACTTTCTTTGCCTTTTTAACATACAGGTGCTTAACTTATTGCTCCAATTAATAAGACTGCTAGGTTTTGAACCAGCTTGTGTAAGGATTTTACCTGATACTTTTATGTTTTTGGGAAAATTTAGGAACTAGACGGTGGACTCAGGCGCTGTAAGGATGAATTTAAGGAATTTGAAAGGCAAGATTTAAAGCATCGTGAAGATTTTAAGCATTTGAAGCAAAAGATCAAAAAGCTTGATGACAAACTTGAAAAGGTACAAGGAAAATCAGGTCCCATCTTTTGTTAAGTTGCACATATCTTACCTTCTCTTCTAAAACTGCAGGAGTCAGCCAAAATTATGGATCTCAACAAGGATTGTGAGGTATCAACAAACCTGATTCCACAACTTGAGGAAGACATTCCAAAACTGCAAAAACTTTTAGCAAGTGAAGAGAAAATTTTGGAAGAAATAAAGGAGAACTCTAAAGGTGGAGTATCTACTAAACTTATAAACAAGTTGTTTGACAGATAGCTAAGTCATCACGATTCATTAATTCTTGCATTCAACAGTATGCATCATATCTGGTTAAGTGAGGATGTATGCACAGTTCTTGGTGCTGGTACTAGTACATTATTCTTTCTAGCATAAAAATGCCAATCTCAGTTTGCATTGTGCTTATGATGCCTCTTGTTAAATTTTTTGATGCATAACACTGTGGACTGAAGAATGCGTAATGACCGTGCCTTCAATGAAATGGCTTATTCTCCTACATGAAATGATTTTCATGATCACGAGTGCCATTTTTGTCCAAGTGCTTTGTCTTGGTGTTATCTCATAGTACTTAGGACATTGTGAACACATACATAAATAATGTCAGAAGCAACTAAGTGGTTACGCTTGCACCCCAAATGTTGGTCCTTTGATTTTAAAATAGATAAGGTAGGGGGGATATTTATAATGATTCATCAACTTAGTGCATGCATGGGAAGTAATTAGAAGTGGCATAGTGGCATGTGTGGATGATAAATTGGTAGCAGTTGTGAGTTCTAGGAAATGTGTAGATAAAAAAAGGTTTGACCAGCTTAGAATATAATATGGTCATTTCCTAGAGATGCACTTAGTCTGTTCAACTAAATTTGGATACCACTTTTTTGGTAACCGTGAAGCGGAAGACTAGATCACCAAGGCGATTTTCGGGCTCACTTCATCGAATCAACCAACACCTCAATGAAGAAACCGAAGTAGAAAACCCACCACTATTCCTCACTTATGGTGCTTCTTATCACCCACAAAGGATGCACAAAGGAAAGTGTATTCACGGTATAAGATCAGCCACAAAGGCTGGGCGAAGGAGAAAAATAGTGGGCACAGTCACAAAGAAAAAGATGAGCCGTGTTTTTCAAAGGCAGAGGGAGCAAATACACGCATATCGGCCAAGGAAGACAACCAACGAATATATAACATTAGGGTATAGTAATGAGCCAACCCCAATATGGTGGATAAGTGGGCTAATGTTCATGAGCCATCTAGATAAGTGAGAAACGGGCCATGAGCAACATTAATTAAATTAGGTTGCTCCCAATGACCCAAATAGTTTTAGGGTCGGGTCGTTTCATTGAGGTGTTGATTTTCGTTCAGCCATTTGTTCTATGCCGACTGAGAAAATATATCAAGTTATATCATAGCCTGGGAGGTCGTTTAGCAATAATTTGTCCAACAGTAACAATTAATTTTGAGGTAACATGTCTTTAATTTTATAAGAGTTGGTTTCATTTCCCCCCAGTTTTGGATGGTGAAGTAATTAATAATTGCCAATTTGATTCGAAGTGCTCCGTCATCTAGGTAGATTTTCTATTATATAGACATAGGTAGGTACATGAAAAGAAAGGAAATATACACAACCATATTTACCCTTTATAAATAGAAATTAGATCAGCCATATTCTCTCTATACATAGAAACTAGATCGGCTATATTCTCTATATGCATAGAAATTCAATCAGCACAATATTTGAGGAATAATAACGCCGTATTGACATCCCCCTTCAAATTGATGCAGGGGATCTGGAAGCATCAATTTGTCTAGAAAGAAATGATGGCGCTTGGAAGTAACAGCTTTAGTGAAGATGTCGCCCAATTGTAGATCACTAGTGACGCGTGGGAGAGAAATAGCTTTATCTTCATAAGCATCACGAATAAAGTGACAATCTACCTCAATATGCTTGTACCGCTCATGGAATGCATGATTAGTAGTAATATGAATTGCACTTATATTATCAAAATGTAATGTCGTGGGATCGATCTAAGAGAAACCAAGTTCATCAAGTATACGACAAAGACATAGAATCTTAGAGCAAGCTTGGGACATTGTACGATGTTCTGATTCAGTAGAAGACCTCGAGACCCGATCCTGTTTCTTACCCTTCCAAGAAATCAAAGCAGCGCCTTGAAACATACACCAACCAATAGTAGACCTGCGAGTATCTGTACAACCAGTATAGTCTACATCATTATAAGCCGAAAGAACTATGAAAGACTGAGTAGGATAGAACAGACCACGAGATGGAGTTTCTTTCTCAGAACGAATCAGTCTCTTGACCGCAGCCAAGTGAAGATGAGTAGGAGCTTGAAGGAACTGGCTAACTTGCTGGACCGCAAAAGATAAGTCGGGGCATGTAATAGTAAGGTACACAAGACTCCTAACTAATGTTTGATACATAGAAGGGTCAGGAAGAAGCACCCCATCCTCTTTATGTAGCTTGGCGTTCACCTTTATAGGAGTCATTGGTAGAGCTATCAATAAGTCCAATAGATGCCATAAGATCAGTGGCATATTTATGCTGATTAACAAAGAGACCACCAGGAGAGACTGAATCTCGAGGCCCAAGAAATACATGAGACGACCAAGATCTTTCATGCGGAAAGAAGCCTATAGATGAGCCTTTAAGCTAGCAATCAATTCAGCGTTAGACCCGGTATTAACAATATTATCCACACACCAAGAGTACAACAATGCCTGCAGAAGCCTTGCGTAGAAACATGGAAGCATCATATTTGCTCTTATTGAAAGAATACTACTGTAAAGTGGAGCGAAAGTTATCATACCACGCTCGAGGTGCTTGTTTTAGTCCATACAAAGACTTCCAAAGCTTGCACACAACTGATGAAAAAGATAGAATTGTGTTTTTACGTGAGCCAAGAATAATTTGAAGGCATTAAATACTTGAGATTTAGCACGAAGAAATAGATTCACATGAATCGACAATGATCATTTATGAATGTCACAAAGTATTTAAGTTGTGTAAGATAACAAGTGCAATTCCCTAAACATCGCTATGAATAAGTTCAAATCATTTAGATGCATGACTAGTAGATGTAGGAGAAGGAAGTGTGTTGCTTTTAGCAAGTTTGCATGAAGAACACTTAATGGAAAGCGCAGAACTATTACTTTTATTATCCAACAAAGCAGAATTCGACAAATGCGCTAAGACAGTAGAATTAAGATGACCAAGCTTCTTATGCCATACTATAGGAGAGTTATTAGACACATACAAGTAAGAGAAAACAAAGGTGAAGGTAATGTAGAACTCGAAGGACAAACGTGTAGCAGAAGAAGACGTCCAACTTTAGGCCCCTTTGCTATTAGCTGTCCCGTTTCTTCCTCTTGCACATAACAACCATCAAATGTAAAGTGAACATCACATTTTTGGTCAAGGCCTATAGAAACCAAATTAGTAGATGATTTTAGACAAACAAACATTTCCTCGATAGAGGAATTGATATCACCAATAGCCTTAATAGGCAGAGGTTAGCCATTTGCCGTTTGAATCAGGGATGAACCAGTATATGGACGAACATTACAGAAGTCCGTGGCTGAGTTAGTCATGTGATTTGAAGCACCAGAGTCCAAGAACGAAGGACACGAGGATAAGTGTTTACCTTGCAGTCCAAGTGTAGAAAAAGCAAATAAAATCACTTGTTGGACCATTTCATGCGTTAAAGAGGGCTGGACAGATGTACCCTGAGGCATCACAACGGCTGATGCAAACGGGTCAACAATGGATGAGAGACAAGAATCAAAAGCTCGAACACTAACAACTTGCAGAGCTTGTGAAACAGGTCTTGGAGGTTGAATAGGGCATTCCTTAATGATATGCCCGTCTTGCTTACAATACTTGTAAGATTTATTGGGACATTGAGGAACAATGTGCTGGAACTGTTTGCAAGAATAGCATTGTGTCTGGCTGAAATCACGAGTGCGAGGTTTCCCATGGGCAGCATAGGCCATGATCACAAGAGGAGAACCAGCATCTTGCAAGGTGGTTGGAGTGGGGAAGCGTTGCTCCTCGCGAAGAACTTCTCCAAAACAAACCTCCAAGGAAGGGAGAGGGATACGGTCCAATAAAGAGGAGAGGATAGCTTCATATTCAGGTCATAATTTCACCAAGAATTGGCTATGCTTTCTGTTGAGATGAATGGTCTGAAGAGCAGCATGTGCGGCAGTTGGGACATCAACCAAAATAATTTTTGAATAATCAGCCTAAAGACTCATGAATTGGGAGTAATAATCCTGAATGGACAGCGATCTTTGAGACAGATGACAGATATCTAACTCCAATTGGAAGCTGCGAGCACAGTTATCTCGGTAATAGACTCTGCGAAGGTAGTACCACATCTCTTTGGCAGTCTTGTAGGATCGAAGATGAAGGAGGATTTGGGGTTCCATAGGGCCAAGAATCGAAGAGCGAATTTGGGCATCTTGGAAGCCCAAGTTGCACTCAAAGAGTCCTGCGATTCTTTCTCCTTCGCAACAGTATCAACATCATTCTCATAGTGCTTCGGAGCTAGAGAATCATCACTATGATTCCATAAATCCTTACAGCGAAGGTAAGTCTCGAACTGAAGTTCCCACGTGTTGTAGTTGCCTGTGAAACGGACAGGCTGTTTATCAACTCTGTCCATGGAAGACAAGTACAACTAAGAAAGTTTGAGAGGACTAGGGGCTATGGAGGACGAACCGAGGATAGAATAAGGGACTAGACTAGGAAAAAAAACTAGGAGGCTCTGATACCATGCCAATTTGATTCCAAGTGCCCCCTCAATGAGGTAGATTTTCTATTATATAGACATGGTTAGGTACAAGAAAAGGAAGGAAATATACACTTTACCCTCTATACATTGAAACTAGATCAGCCATATTCTCTATATACATAGAATTCTATCAGCACAATATTTGAGGAATGATAGCGCCCTATCGACAGTAATAATCAACTAATCATATTCTTTTGCTCATTTATTGTTTGTCATGTTATCGAGGTGCAATTAACTTTACTCTTTGCAATTTTGTTTTACAGCCGAAACTGAGGTTTTACGTGGTGAGCTTGCTGAAGTTCGTGCTGAACTAGAACCATGGGAAAAGCAGTTAATCGATCATAGGGGGAAACTTGAAGTTGCATTGGCTGAAAAGAAGCTTCTGGATCAAAAGGTGAGGACAAGTATACAGAGTTTACCATTTACATTTAAGTGGCTGCAACTACTTGTCATGCATTGAGTATCTCTTTTATTGACACATAACTATTTTTCTTGCATCTCAGAACACTTCTACAAAACTTTGTTCATGTTGTCGAGTGTTTTTTCTGATGTTTATGAAACTTCCTTTATTAGAGGCACAAAACATTCAATTGCGCTTCATTTTTAGATTAGAAGAACAATTTATGAAGTTCCAGCTTCTCCTTTCAACAGGAGTTCTGTTTTGCAACTTAAGAATTTTTCTTGTTTCTTGAAGCCACTGGGTCCTAAGCATTTCCCATTTAGATTGCAAAAAAGGACCAAAACAAGCTAAGTCTATATTACACGTCTACCATTGAACAAATTTAATAAGAGCAATATGAACACAGATTGGATTTCTTCTCATAGTCTATACCCCAGTAGAGAACTCTGAAAAACTTTTTGCTTTGGTCGTTTCAGTAGATGGGTTTCCTTAACTATCCTCACTGAATGTCCCCTTCGATGTTTCAGCATCAAGCTGGTCATGCAGCTTATGAGGATGCACAAAAGCAAATAAGTGAAATAGAAAAGAAAATTGAGACAAAGACTTCTAGTTTAACAACTCTTCAAAATGAACTAGAGAAGAACGTGCATGACGCAGCACAGGCTCGTAAGATGGAGCAAGTAAGCCATTGAACAAGTTTTTTCATCATTTTTTTGTGCAATTGTCATAGTCATTGATTGGTGCTGTTGCAGACATGTGTTGAAGAACAAGAAAGGTTGATTCCCCTTGAAAGAGCTGCAAGAGAGAAGGTTTCAGAGCTTTCAACTATAATGGATTCTGAAAAGAGCCAAGGTTCTGTATTAAAAGCAATAATGGAAGCTAAGCGGTCAAATCATATACTTGGAATTTATGGGCGAATGGGAGATCTAGGAGCTATTGATGGTGTGCACTTCTTATTTCACTAGAAAAGCGAATTATGTTCCCCTCGTTCCTGACTTATCGTCTTAGTCATAGTAGTAATCTGCTTTTGGAACTCTGTACTACCAATTTGGCGAATCACTACCTTCTTTGAACTTTTATATGAATAATAGCCTCAGAATAAGCATTTCCAGAACAAGATAATAACTATGTTAATTGCTTACTTCGGATTGACAAGAGTGCTTTCATATGATCTGTTTTCAATGGTTATTGACATCAAGAAGAAATGACTTACTCTTATGACTGTTAAGATTCAAACTGAAGTTTAACCTTCTGGGGTTCTAATGTTTCCAAGTTTCCCTTTCGCTCATATTTTTTTGAATGGACTGGCTGATGGCACCATGGCCATTTGAGAATTTCAAATTTATCAGGTCAACCTTTCAAATAAATTTTGGTTCAATTTATTGGTTGCAAGAATTACTTTTGCATTTTAACAGCAGGGTGTATTTTTCTTTTGTGTATGTGTGTTATTTGATAATATTACCAAGTTTAATTGATGTTTATGATGTCACACACAATATATATTCTCGTTTTCTCTGATTCCATCTTTTTATTCTAACTTCCACATATAGTTTTACATCTGTCAATCTACTTATTTACTTCTCCATTTCTGTTAATCTCTCCTTACAGCGAAGTATGATGTTGCCGTATCAACGGCATGTTCTGGTCTTGATTACATTGTTGTGGAAACAACTTCTGCAGCACAAGCATGTGTGGAGCTGCTTCGTAGTAAAAACCTAGGTGTTGCAACTTTCATGATTCTGGTAAATATTTTTTTATAATTTAGCAGGTATTAGATTATTTATTCCCTGTTCTTTGAACAACCTATTGATACTTACAGTGCCTAAGATCATATGTAATTGATTTTGGCCTTTGGGTTGGGAGGCATGGCACTAAATTGGTTGAAATGTATAATTAGAACTATATTTGTCCTGTTGTAAAATCATTTATTTTTGTTGTCCTACAATGACTTATTTCTCCATCATTGCATTGATCCCAATGCAGCATTATAGTTCTCTGCTGCCAGTTCCATTTACATGTTGCCACTGGGATAATCAGACGGATATGTGTTAGTTGGGACCATCAGTTTCATAAGTTCTCATAAAATTTAGACTGCATTAAGTTCTTTTATGTAAGTTTTTGTATGCTTTCTGAAATTGAACTATTGTTCGGTGAGAGTTAAATTCTTGAATCTGTGATCATTTCCAGTCTAAATATAATAAAGAAAGAGTTTGCAACAGGGAGGCTTAGAAATCTTGAATTCCGGGAGAGATCTTTTTTTCCTCCCTGTTGCTGACAACTATTTTTACTTGCAGGAGAAACAAGTTGATCATTTACCAAGATTGAAGGAGAAAGTAACCACTCCAGAAGGAGTTCCACGCCTGTTTGATTTGATCAAGGTTCAGGATGAGAAAATGAAGCTTGCTTTTTTTGCAGCATTAGGAAATACAGTTGTCGCAAAAGATATTGATCAGGTTTGTCCTTGCATAAAAGTTTTATTATGGATCTTTCCTTCTTCAGGAACGATTCAACAAAACCAAATTGATATTGATTATATCATGATCATTTTTTTCTTGTTTATGTGAATTTTGATTGATCATAGCTTTCATGTTATTCAATGTTGATTGAATATAGTTTTTGTATGAATTTAATGTAATTCAACCAACAATTTCTGAATTGTTGCTAAAATAATAGACTGTCTGCAAAGTTAATGTCATGAGATTGTATCTATGAAGTGTACTGTTAGTAGAGTATCATAATTAGCCTCTGTTTGGGAAGAATTTAGATACGGCTTAATTTACAAATGGATAAAATAAGTGGTGGATAAGTGGATAGTACTTGTGGGTCTATTCAAATGTGAGATTGAAAATAAAGTTTGACCATTTATAAATGAATTATAAATTTTTCCAAACGGAGGCTTAATCACGTTTTCTGTTATGCATTTTTCAATATCAGGCAACTTGTATTGCTTATGGTGGAAAGAAGGAATTCTGGCGTGTTGTGACACTTGATGGTGCTCTTTTTGAAAAATCCGGTACTATGACTGGTGGCGGAAATAAACCACGTGGTGGTAAGATGGGGACATCTATTCGAGCTGCCAGTGTTTCCAGAGAAGCTGTTGCAGATGCTGAAAAAGAGCTTTCTACTTTTGTTGAAAGCTTGAGTAATATACGAAAAAGAATTGCTGATGCAGTGAAGCATTACCAGGCCTCAGAAAGAGCAATCTCTCACCTTGAAATGGAATTAGCAAAAAGCCAAAAGGAGGTCAGTGCTGTCTCAGATAATTGCTTTTCAACTGTTCATAATTTATGCTGTACACTCAGGTTAATCATACACTATTTTTCCACAGATCGACAGTCTAAGATCGCAACTCAGTGATCTGAGAAATCAATTAGATTCCTTCAAGGCAGCATCAAAGCCGAAGAAGGATGAGGTTGATAGGCTAAAGAAACTTGAAAATATCATTTCTGCTGAAGAGAAAGAAATAGGCAGGCTTATGCAAGGTTCTAAACAGTTGAAGGAAAAGGTTGTGAGATTTTATTTTTCCATCTTTATATTAATACATAGCAATCAATCTCCTTGCAAACAAATTTTAACTTGGTTTTTAGGTTTCAAATTTGTCTTGTAGTACTTTTCTGGTAGGAATTGCTTAGTATCCTTTTGCCATTGTTATTGCAGGCTTCCGGGCTTCAGAACAAAATAGAGAATGCTGGTGGTGAAAGACTGAAAAACCAGAAGTCTAGGGTTAATAAAATTCAATCCGTGAGTATGCAAATACTAAAAATGAACACTTAAATTTTGAAAGAACAATTATGCCAATTCATGGTGCTTGATTGTCAGGATGTTGATAAAAACAGCACTGAAATTAACCGTCGCAAAGTTCAGATAGAAACTGGACAGAAAATGATAAAGAAATTGACGAAGAGTATTGAAGAGTCAAAGAAGGAGAAAGATAGACTTTTGGAGGAAAAAGAGAGAATGCATTCCACATTTAAAGAAGTTGAACAGAAGGCTTTTACAGTTCAGGAGAACTATAAGAAAACACAGGAGGTTAGTTTGTAGACGTGTGTGCTTGTGCAGTGTGGATTTATGTTTGGCTTCATATGAAATCATACAGTTAGAAGAGTTGTTTCTGTATGGTGTACTTCTTGTAATTGCAGTTAATTGATCAACACAAAGATGTTTTGGATAAAACAAAAGTTGACTACGAGAGACTGAAGAAAATTGTGGATGAGTTGCGGGCTTCAGAGGTTTGGTTCACCGACTTCTTTCACTGTTTCCTTTTTGCTAGTCAATCTATTCATAAACTGTTGTAACTGTTAGTGCAGGTGGATGCTGATTACAAGTTACAGGATATGAAGAAGGCCTTTAAAGAGTTAGAAATTAAGGGGAAAGGATATAAAAAAAAATTTGGTGAACTCCAAATTGCTCTCTCAAAGCACCTAGAGCAGTAAGCATTATCTTCTTACAGCAGTGTTGCAATTATAGAGGGTGTTTAGAACCTTCCTTATTTCCATGTGTGTGTTCACCTTTTCAGTTTCTATGTGGATGCACCAGTTTTGAATTTCCGTTTTTATTGGCACAGGATTCAGAAAGATTTGGTGGATCCAGAAAAGATGCAAGCAACACTGGCAGATGGCACTCTTGAGGATACTCATGACCTTAAGAGGGCTCTTGAAATGGTGGCACTTCTTGAGGCTCAATTGAAAGAGATGAATCCTAATCTCGACTCAATCTCAGAGTATGCACGTGACTCTGGTCTTTTAATAAGATATAAAATTGTAGCAAATTTCTTCTATGAATATCTCTGTGCTAACCCTGATAGTTGCATTAGGTATCGAAAGAAAGTAAACTTATACACTGAGCGAGTTGAAGATCTTAATTCAATCACTCAACATCGTGATGATGTAAAGAAGCAGCATGATGAATTGAGGAAGAGAAGGTAAATCTTTCTTCTTCTGTATAATAGTAATTGTTTTAATACATACCTGCTCAATACTTACATTTTGTTTTAACATTTTCAGGTTAGACGAGTTCATGGCCGGTTTCAATACTATATCTTTGAAATTAAAAGAAATGTATCAGGTATATTTACTCAATAATTCTGAATCCTTCTTTACCCGTACATCTAATTTCCCGACTCTTGTGCTAGCTGAGTGTCATCTTTCCTTGGACAGTTGCAATCCATTTTTTACGTACTCAAAATATTAAGGCAACTAAAGTTTTGTTGGTGGTAAAAGAGAATAATGTGAGAAATAGCTAATGCTGTATTTAAGTCAACAAAATAATTAAACGTTAAGAATCCTGTTCTATTGCAGTTTTAATTGTGCGAACTTAGACAGTTGGTGCATATACAAATCTTGAAAATTTGATTTATTTTGTTTCTGCATCGAACTTGCAGTTGTTTTTCTTTGTTTTTTGCCATCAATGATATATTTGTATTAGTGTTAAATTTATTCTCAAAGGCTACATTTGTTGCTTTTGTGGCCATTTTGTTATTCGTGACAGATGATTACCCTTGGAGGTGATGCAGAACTTGAGCTAGTGGACTCCTTGGATCCCTTTTCTGAAGGTGTTGTCTTCAGTGTCCGGCCGCCCAAAAAGAGCTGGAAGAACATTGCGAATTTATCCGGTGGCGAAAAGGTATTTTACATTTGCTTGGAAAACCTAGCAGTAGACATGTTCGCTACTCAGTTTTTGTTTTAACTGTCTCGTACTGATATTTCAGACTCTTAGCTCGTTAGCTCTCGTTTTTGCCCTGCACCACTATAAACCTACTCCACTTTATGTGATGGACGAGATTGATGCTGCATTAGGTACCTTTACAATCATGTCCAGCACTTGATCAATTATGTTATACTGTTATGTTCTTAATCTTCTATTCTATTTCCATCCTTGGTTTCTAGATTTCAAGAATGTTTCAATTGTGGGACACTATGTGAAAGACCGTACAAAGGATGCACAATTCATAATCATAAGGTAGACTTGGAGAAACTATGACCCTGTTTGGTTTTGATTACAAATAAATTTTTAATAGACTTCGATAAAAGTAGAGAAAATATGTGGTTTAAAAGTTGATAAAAATTCTCTCATGAAATGTGTAGTTGAAAATGAGTTTGGGAAAAAGTGAGTTTTTAATAAATGGGGACCAAACAGGAGTTATATGTTCTATTATTTGAACCACTACAGAACATACACATTCATTTTCTGTTTTTACGCAATATGCAGCCTTCGGAACAACATGTTTGAGTTGGCAGATCGGCTTGTTGGAATCTACAAAACTGACAATTGCACCAAGAGCATTACCATCAACCCGGGAAGTTTTGTAGTTTCTGAAAAGGTATTTTGAACTGTCTAGCTGGCTAGCTGCCTTCTAACGGGATATATCTCGTGTCCAGTCAAACTTCAGCCAGGCAAGTGAGGTCGGGACCTGCGTATTTATGCATACTTAACTTATGTAGTGATGTAAAATAAGATCGATATCTTAAATTATATTATAATTTCTTATTTTAAATTGAGGTTTGCTTTGAGCTGCAGACAAGACAACGTGCATTGATCATCCTTTAGTTTCACCCAAACGTCCTTAATAAAAAATAGTGATTCCCATGCTATTAATCTAAAAGGAAGAGCTATTTTGAGGAGTCAATTGTGATATCAAATTCTTTATTGGATTAGATTTACAATATCTCGTTTCACGTGCATTTTAATATAAGTCATATACGAGTATGCTTTAAATGACCTTAAAAGTTCACTTTTAGCCTCATGTCCGAACACATTTTATCAATCTATTATTATAATTTTTTGAACAAATAATCTCGGGAGTCTCTTCCTATCTTAGCACAACGGGAATTAAGAAATACCCACAGAACAAACGTGATGCTAATCTGAAGTTTGAGTGGCTTTGAATCTTTATTTTATCTTTAAAATAACAATATGAAAGGAGACAAAAACAAAACACATCTTACACGTAGGTTGTTTGCATTTTTGAAGAAAGAATTTCAACCTCTCTTTCTAGTGGGTCTGTTTCCGTACCCTTCCTGGTGAAGTACGATGAAAAAGCAAGATACACGCTAGGCGATGTAGAGAAAGCTGAGGGACTCAACTATGTTAGTCACTAGTCCACTGGCAAAACCTCCTTTTTCAAGAATACTTGTAACGGACTTAATTCTTCCTCAGGTCCTTTTAACTTTATTCGCGCTGTCGTTTAAATAGTTCAAGTGAATAGAGAGAGGGCATATAATTATACAGTTGCCTCTGGGTTTCTAATTTTGGCTTGAGATAATCTCACAATTTATTTCCAGATGCTGAAATAAATTTCTGTGGCATCATAATTGGTGGAAGACGAAGTTTTGTTATGCTCCTTAGCGTCATTATAATGCCAACTATTTGGATAAATAACTTGACTACTCTTTTGTATGTGTTTGTTAGAGTTTTAACTTCTTTTATTATAATTGGATCGATTTTTTGGGTTGGCACAAGTGACAACATCGAATTTGACCAAAAGCAAATGCTTTTGAACTAGAGCTGGATCCCTATGGCTTTTAGCTTGTATGCCTTGAGCTATTGTGCTCATCCGATTTTCCTTACATTATATGCTTCTACGTAGGGGTAGGTATAGGTTCGGTCCGTTTTTGCCCTAATCCAACGTTGTCCATTTGTTGGGTTGGATTGGGTTGGTCGATTCAGGAATATTTGTCACACAAAGATTAAAATTATCCAATTTTTGGATCTAAAGCAAATCAGAATGTCAATAAACTTGAAAAATTAAAATTGTACATTCCACCCAATAACCATCAAAAGAATTATTCAAAAACGATTATATTTTTCATTAAAATGCTGGGGCAGAAATTGTTGGAGGCTGCAGAAGAATAACTAAATTTAATTTAAAATAAAACACCTCCGTCCTCGAGTGAAGAAAAAAACATTAAAATCAAGTAATTAAACCGCACTAAAATTAGCCACCAAACCTGAAATAGAAGGCCTTGCTACATGCGCCGATAATATTCAATTGAGAAACTAATGATTTAATATCTGCAGAACCTAAAATTTGAGCCAACCAATCATGGGATCACACTTGAACTATTGGAACCCATTTCTCAGGAGATTATTTTAGCATTAGTAAAGATCTAAAGGTTCCGATTGACTTTTTTCGACCTCTTTTTTTTTTCTTTACTGATTTTTCTGAAAATTGATTATAAA
Organism: Fraxinus sp. D2006-0159; assembly: GCA_903798375.1. Lineage (NCBI taxonomy): Eukaryota > Viridiplantae > Streptophyta > Magnoliopsida > Lamiales > Oleaceae > Fraxinus > Fraxinus sp. D2006-0159. The sequence goes on along the minus strand of CAIGRQ010107321.1, from coordinate 5,004 downwards.
TATAACTTGAAACTTGTTAATTCTTGTGCCCTTGATCATCTTCATTCAATCTCGAATTCATTGATTCTAATCCTACAAAAAAAAAAAATTTTTTTTTGATTAAATTGACAACGAAATACGTATTTATAAAGTCAAAATAACAAAATCAACCAATAAACAAACAAATAGAAAAAAATAAAAAAAGGAAGAGATGGAAACAATTGGAATGGCTCCCGATGCTTTTGTGCTTTTTTTGCCTTCACTGATCGACTTCGTCAATTTCAATTTCAGAATTAAAAAAGACAATTTCGCACAATAAATAAATAAATATATGAAGGCACATATTGCTGGAAAAGCATACTAGTCCTCTATTATCAATAAAATCACTTTAGACAACGAAATGCTTGAATCTGCAAAGAAATTATTTTATCCTCCAATGAAAACCAAAGTACAAAATAAGCCTAGCATTGCTAGTTTTGGGTATGGTGGGAGCGACCTCAACAAACAACAGATATGAGGTCTAGAAACTAGAAAGTCTCTTCTTTCTTGATTGGTTATTAGAGATTTGGTAAAGAAAATAGAAAATACACTTTTACCACATGCAGTAGACCCAGTTTTAAAGGATGATTCAGTGGTGACTTGCCATGTAATGTCGGCGATAGGCGTCGGCAAGTTAAAAACGAAGATCGACATTGGCAAGTTAAAAGGAAGATCGACGGTGGTAGCAATTTGAGGTCTAGATCAAGAGAGCAAGAGAGAAATGAAAATTAGGGCTGCAGGCTTGTTAACCTTTAAGTTGTTTCGTATAAATCTAGGTTTTAATTGAATTACTATTTTTTTTTTCAATTAGGTGGGTTGAGTTGGGCGGGTTATATCGGGTTTGATGGGTTAAACCATCACCCGACCCGACCTACTTAACTTTTTCACAAACCGAACCCACTTAAAAATCACAAGAAATCGACCTAACCCGACCCTACCGATTCGGGTTAATAATGAATATTTTAGGGTAATAGAACATGTCGCACATGTACTCATTTATGTCTCAATCGAACTATCAAAATGTAAGTAGTGCAACTTGACAATCAATAATTGGTGTCAATTAATAATGTAATTTTTGAAAAGTTCCAAATTGTAATAGTTTCCTTATCTTAATTATTGCAGACCCTACAAAGATACAGCTTCCGTCACCCCATTCTAAAATCTTATACTGTTCAATTCTAAAACGTGTACGGACCAAACGCCTCCTAGTAACAAAATACAAGCTCCATAGGAGCAATCAAACACGCAGTCCAAGGCACGAGTTTCAGTATTGAAGAGCTTTCTTATCTATAGTCTACAGAATCTTGCTTGTTAATATCAACCAGATTTCAACCTTATGGTTCATAATCTGGACTTGCCAGTTCTGAGCATCACAAGAGGAAATCATCAAAACATACTCCTTATGATATTCCATTTCTTTGGCGAATTGGCCCCACTGTAAACGGACACGTGAAACGGAGATATTCGCCGTCCAATTCCATTTGGTCCTGTGACCATGGTTTTCCCTTCATTTCCTCTTCCGAGTGCTACCTCTAAAAATCTAATACAAACATAAAGAGGCTCTCTCTGCGCACCAGGCTTTCCTCTATTCAAGAGAACGCCAATTGGGATTGATTCTCTCTAAATTCCCGCAACTGGGTATTCTCCAGTTTACACTGAATCTTGAAAATATAGTTTTGCAGATGCATTTTATCTAACAGTTTAATGGCGTCTATTGGGACCTTTCAAATTGCGGTGGACAGTTCTATACTTCTTAACTGTAGAAATCGCCATCGACCCATGATTCCTACACTTGCATACAGGCCAAAAAAATTTGTTGATGCTCGGGGTTTGTCTAATTGCCATACAGCTGGGTTTTCAAGAATTTTGAGTGAAGATAATGTTGGGAGATTATCGTTATATTGTGGAAGTGTGGGATGGAGATCGAGGATAAAGTTCGTACAGGCGACAGGGAAGGGATCAGAGGAAGCTGAGAGTGGTGATGAAGAAGATGATGCTTTACAGGTCACAATTGAAAAGAGCAAGAAGGTTCTAGACATGCAAAAAGACCTACGAAATCAGGTTTCTTAAATTCACCGATCTCTTTTTCTTGTGTGTAGCAGGTTTTGCTTTTACCTAAATTAGCACTTGTTTATCATATCGATGCTATATTTTTCACCCGTGTCAATCTTAACATCTGAAACGATTTCAATGTTATCAAATCATGCATTTCCGAGAATGAAAATTATTATTTTAATCAGTACTTCCAGAAGTATTGAAAGCTCTGAAAATTTAACATCATTTTTTAATTTTTCAATATTTTGAATCTGGTTTGGAAAGTATAAGCTAGCTAACGATGAACTAATTTCATCGGTATTAAAGTTGATCTTTTACAAACATTCAATTTTCTGGTAAGAGGAAATATTATGTATGAAAATTTGTTATTATAGCACTTGAAGAGGTGGGGTACTTTTACCTTTTTTCCACTTTTCTGTTCAATCGGGAAAGAGAAATCAATCTGGTTTTGGACTCCACTTTGCAGATTGCAGAAAGAAAGAATCCTGAAAGCGATGAATTGCCTTATAAGGAGAGTAATGGAAGATTTTCAATTATTGGCATTGCAACAACTGAAGGTGATAAGAACAATGAAAACCTTGATGATGAAAGCTTGCCCACTAGCGGCGTTCATTCAGCTGTACATGATGTGAATGAAAACCTAGCTTCCAGTGAATATTCATTTGACACTATGACACAACTTGGAAAAGACCTGCCTCATAATGAGATTTCCTTTCAGTCAAAACTCGAACAACATTTGAAAGGCGCTACTTCAGAGTCAGTTCAATCTCAGGAAGTGCCATCTGTTCCTCCAAGATTGTCTGTGTCACCCAGTCCAGAGCCTTTTCCAAATAAGGATTCTTACAAGTGGTTGAACAACACTGCCAAGACCATAATAACAGGTTCAGAGACCTCCACCAAAGTAGACCCAGACAAGTTAAATGATGCTAATGTGGGGACTACCTTTTTACATGATGCACCATCAAGCCTGAACTATGAGACAAATAAAAATGCTAAACAATCAAGTCTAGAGGACACAAATGTTAAAGTCCAAGATTCCACAGGCGAAGATGTGAAACCCCCTCCACTGGCTGGTCCCAATGTCATGAACATAATATTGGTTGCTGCAGAATGTGCTCCTTGGTCTAAAACAGGTATGTCCATAACAAGGGAATTTTCTAAAAGGGAACAGGATTTCTCAGATTCCTTTCCCTTTGCATGCAGAAGTTATTATACATATCCGATAATAAATATCTAGCAGATACTTTTCAAGCCAGATGTAAATAACGGGTGTTGTGATTGCATTTATTAAAATGCTTGCAAATGGAAAATACGTGTCTATTTTTAATAATAAATATTAAACGCAATGATGTCAATCTTACTGATGGAAGAGATTTGAAATACACGCAAACAGGTAGGTAGTGGATGCTTGTACAAAGTTTCCTAACTGGAATCTTTTGTAACCCACACTGAATTGCTGACTGATACTTCCAGAGTATTCTAATGTTTGCCTATTCTTTTAACAATATCTGGGGAATAAGCTAAAAGACTAGTGGACTGTGCTCTAGGCTTTTCCCCTTACAAATCCTGCAGCGAAAGATTGCAAAATGTCAAATAGGAAAACACCGAGGAATGGATTAGGTAAGAAGGCCACAAAGGGTTGGGATGCCAGGGTTCTTTATCTGTTGTTGGTAAAATGTATGTTGACAATAAAATTAGGTTTTTGTTTGTTTTCTGGTATTTGCTTGTTGACTCTTAGGTCATGGTCCTTGTGAACTAACGAGTATGAAAATTATGTCAGGTGGGCTTGGAGATGTCGCTGGAGCTTTACCCAAGGCTTTGGCTCGACGTGGACACAGAGTCATGGTAAAGTTTGATTTACCTTTTTACTAAACATGGTGTTCAAAATTGATGCATCTAATGATATTATTTTCAATAGAGAACCCTTTTCATCACAGTGACCAGTTTTATTAATTTAAGGGATTGGATATATACTTTTACCTCAAAATTTAGTCTTCAAATGTTGGTGGTGTTAACATAATCAACATTTACTGAAGCAACAAAATTCTAAATTCTCAGTTTCTGAATCTTATCAATCATGTTAAATTAAAGTTTTTGTTTTCTATAATTGATAGGTTGTAGCACCTCGCTACGGTAACTATGCAGAACTTCAACATTCAGGAGTTTGGAAAATGTATAAAGTAGATGGCCAGGTAATTTTAGCAAAGACAATGTTATATAGATTTATTTTATGTGCAGGTTTATAACATGGTGGTATATTTTTCAGGATTTGGAGGTGACGTACTTCCAAACCTACATTGATGGTGTAGATTTTGTTTTTATGGATAGTCCTGTGTTTCGGCATCTAGAAAATAATATTTATGTAGGGAAACGTGAGGTAAGATATTTTCATATGGTTTCAGCTTTATGCATACATTTATTCCTCCCATGGAAGAAACATAATATTATTGATTGATGCCTTTCCTCATGGTAGAAATGCCCTTGTGTATTCATTTTGTTCCTTAACACAGTTAGCTGACATTTTTATATATAAGCCCCTGTTTGACAAACAAATAAGATTTTTTTTTTTTTTTTGGAAAAATGAGTTTTGGAATAGTGTGATTTTTTTGGAGAATGCGTGGTTAAAAAGTAATAAAAATTTTTTGGTTTACGTGCAATATATTTTATTGTGTGAATGTGTTGTTGAAAATGAGTTTGAGAAAAAAAAGAGTTTTGAGAAAATGGATGACGATTGACGAACAGGGGCTAAATAAGTAGTTTGGTAGTTTATGGTTGTCACAAACTGTTTGTGTAGTTTCCAAGAGAGTGATCATCTATGCTGCTGAAATTAATTGTGATTTCTGATGGATTGAGCCTCAATATGATTCACTATACCATTCTGTTATTGAGTTTTCATTCGGTATATTTAATCATTGACATTGACATTGACAT
>CAIGRQ010107319.1:0-15953 GCA_903798375.1 Fraxinus sp. D2006-0159 | reverse complement strand
AATTGGCAAAAAGCAATACAACCCCCCCCCCCCCCCACACACACACACAAAATCATTAATCGAAATAACTCACACACACAAAATCATTAATCGAAATAACTCAATGAAATTCATGCGCAGTTACGAATTATTTAGAGATATTCATTTCTTCTGGGATAATTGTCATATAGGATTGCAAATCCTATGGTTGAGTGCTCATCAATTTGGAAACAAATAGCTAAAAATATAAAATATAATATTTTTTCTCGTGTTTAAAAATAATAAAAAGTCTTGGTGGGCTCTAATTAGTTTTTAATTTGTAGGAGTATGAAATATTTTCTATACATAAATACATACAAATTGACTTTCTTGAAATCCCCCCACCCCACCCCACCCCCCCACACACACCCAAAATCATTAATCGAAATAATTCAATGAAATTCATGCGCAAATTATTTGGAGATATTTATTTCTTCTGGGATAATTGTCATATAGGATTGCAAATCCAATGGTTGAGTGCTCATCAATTTGGAAACAAATGGCTAAAAATATAAAATATAATATTTTTCTCATGTTTAAAAATAATAAAAGTCTTGGAGGGCTCTAACTAGTTTTTAATTTGTAGGAGTATAAAATATTTCCCATACATAAACACATACAAAATAGACTTCCTTGAAATCAAGTCTCCTTCCCCAATCATAAATTGAAATAACTCAATGAAATTCATACGCAGTTACGAATTATTTGAAGATATTCATTTCTTATGGGATAATTGTCCCATGGGACAAATCCTATGGTTGCGTGTTCATCAATTTGGAAACAAATGGCTAAAAATAAAAAATATAATATTTTTGTCGTGTTTAATAATATTAAAAAGTTTTGGAGGGTTCTAATTAATTTTTAATTTGCAGGAGTAAGAAATAATTGAGAGGGGGCGAGGAAGTCTATTTTGTATGTCTTCATGTATAGGAAGTATTTCACTGTTGTCCTCAATCTATTGTGGAAATTTCAAGTTGGCCCACAACTTATGAAAGGAAGCAAGTTTATAATTTCTCTTTTTTATTTTTTATTTTTTTACGTCTACCTATTTTACCATCAAAACATTGTCACGTGCAGGTCGTGTCAAGACATATTATAACTTTAAAGGATTTCATTCGATGGGACTATTTGTGCGCCTATTTTGAGAGGTTGAGGAATTTCTTACTTTTTGAAGGTTTGAACTAACTTACAATTTGGGGAATACAATGAGGACCCACATAGCAATATATACGTATGTGTATATTGGTGGATTCACTTGGAAGAGAGAGAAGGGAGAGGAGAGAGAGAAAGTAACAAAACACCTGTATCATCTTCTTCAACATATCTGTGTCTTCCTAGGTTGGGTTTCATGGAAACGTAGTCCAATCTTGTCTCTCTCCCTATCTAAATATGTATATCACTATCTTTATATATCTCTCTCATTTAATTACACATGATGTATAACCCATCCTCACAGAGAATGGAAGCAGTTTAAGAAAAAAACCATTTGATTTTTAAACATATATAAAGATAAATTATTTCTTTGAAAAAATTCTCTTTTACTGCTTCGATATTTTCTTGATAATTTTCTTCAGCTTATGAGGTATTTTTCCTTTTTCTTTAGAAGATAATCTCTCTCATATGGACGAGATATACCACTTAACAGCAGGCATGGGAACGATAGGGTTTCCAGAGCAGGCCGGAAACCACCACCACCAAGGCGGTGTATCATCCTCTAAAGCGGCGATCGGGGAGATGAAAACAACTAAGTTCTATCAACATGGGCATGATTTAACAAATGATACCTTGATTGTTTCTCCAGACTGGAATCTAGATCATGATCCATCTATGAGGTGTGTTTTCCCTTGTCAAGGAAATGAAAGGCCAAGTCAAGGCCTTTCACTCTCTCTCAGTTCATCTAATCCTTGTACCATAGGATTACAGTCTTGTGAACTAACACAACAAGAGGGATTAAGGTTTAGTCCTTCAAGTCCCAGAGACAGGTTCTTCGGTAAGTCCCTAAATTTTCAGCCCGTTAAAAACCCTTATATAGCATGTTTGGTACATTGGACGTGACAGTTTAAAGAAGAAACAGAGTTAAAAATCTTGTTCACTGTGGTTTCCAATCCTATCGCAATCTGGTTTCTATTTGGTGATAATCTTTTATTTTCGTTCGAAAATGGTCACCATACTTTATGTTTGAAACCACAAGATTGATTTTTATTTATGTATATATTTATTTTGGTAATAATTGATGCAGATCTTCAAAATCAAGGCCACTTTCTGATAAGGAACTCTAAGTACTTGAATCCTGCCCAGGAGCTTCTCAATGAGTTCTGTAATCCTGGAATGACGATAACTGATCATGATCATAAATCAAAGCTGAAGATTAATCATAAGGCCAGTGATCAATGGCAGGATGAGAATGTGATAAAGAAGCAATCTTTAGACTTCATGGACCTGTTGGAACTGCAGAAAAGAAAGACAAAGCTTATTCAAATGCTAGAAGAAGTATATTTGTTTGATTTCATACTATACACTTGTATATTTTTAAAGGTTGTTATGAACCAGTAAAAAACTGAAATTAGGAACTGTGAGTAATCGAGTCGAGTACTACTTGTCCCTATACTCAATCTGAATATGGGGTAATTAATTAGCTAGGGGTATGAGACTTGAAATCTTGAACTTAAAGGGTGGCTGGGGGCTCTTCCTTTAATGCTCAAATGGTGACATTTCAGCGGTTCCATTAAATTTCAGAACCCTCCATTCTTTTCCACTTTTTGCTTCTTAGTAAGTAATTTTACTACTCCAGCTTGTGTATATACACACACAATCCAGAAAAGGTACAAATTTTTCCATGTTTCACAATTCCAGCTTATGATCTGTCACTCTAACTTCAGCCAAGAAAAGGTACATACTTTGCCATTTATTGTTACCACTGTACGCTTGTTCATGTTGTTGGACTCCGTGGAGCCTAATCGACAATGTAAACTTATACCCTTCATTGTGATAGTGTATCGACCTAATCCATATTTTTCTATTCAAGATTTTTAGAGGGTCATTTTACGTGAGGTACATTGCTTGTGTGTTTCTAATTTCGTTTTGCTTAGTATCAGTCTCGTAATTTAGATTAGGACATAATCCTTGATCAACTTTTGTGTTTGTGGTTGTAGGTGGATAGAAGGTACAAGCACTATTGTCATCAAATGAAGGGTGTGATATCATCATTTGAAGAAGTAGCTGGCGCTGAAGCGGCAGCAATGTATTCTGCCCTAGCTTCCAAAGCTATGTCTAGGCATTTTAGGTGCCTAAGAGATGGAATTATAAACCAAATCAAGGCCACCAAGAAGGGAATGGAGGACAAGAGCGCTGCTAATGCACCAGGTACAAGTAGAGGAGACACACCAAGTCTCAGGATTCTTGATCAAACTCTAAGGCAACAGAAGGCGACCCAACAGATTAACTTGATGGAAAGCCATCCATGGAGACCACAGCGTGGCTTGCCAGAAAGATCAGTTTCAGTTCTTCGGGCCTGGCTCTTCGAGCACTTCCTCAACCCGTATAATAGCTTTCCTTTCTCTTATACTGCTTATTATAGAACCACCTCATATAAAAATATAAGATGTTAGAGAGAGAGAGTTCACACATATAGGTCAAATTTATTTTTTGTCAAACTGAACGAGCCAAAGTTTCATGGGGGAGTGACGATAAGACTTGAATCGAGAAACTTTTGATGATATGATCAAACCATAAACAACCTTGTTTATTTGAAAATTGATGTTTTCTCTAAATAAAAAAAGAAAGGAACATCCCACTTGCTGATTTAATACTGATGTTCTTACATGATGTCTTAATCGTTAGTTTGCAAAAAAAAAATCCAACATTTGTTACTTTCTCCCTACCATCATTGAGATTCCAAATAATCATACTCATATTATAATTTCTCCTACCATTTTTGGTTTTGTTATCTAGATTTTTTTTTTTTTGGCACTTTGTATTATTTCTGTGGAATTGATTCTGTTTCAGCTACCACGGGACCCCATCTCTCTCTACAGTTTACACTGAAAATCTATAGTGACGAAATGAACATACTCACGAAAAGCCCATCAAACACGATGAACCAATATAAATTTGTATATTTGCTTTGCTTTGCAGGTATCCAAGCGATGTAGATAAACAAATTTTAGCCCATCAAACTGGTCTCTCTAGAAGCCAGGAAAGTCTTTTTCTTCCATTATTAATTATTTAATGTAACCATGAATTTATTTATATCATCAAGGTGTAAATCTTCTTTAAAAATTTCTCGTAGATTTTCTATGAATAATATTATGATGTTTTTTTCTTGCCACATATTCTTAGTCCCTCTTTGATCCCAATTTTATTTTTTTAAAAAACTTATTTTCAACCATCAATTTCATGAGATTCATAACTTTTTTCTACTTTTCAATTACATATTTCATCAACTTTTATCAAAATATAATATGATTTTTAGCCAACCAAATAGGGGCTTATAAAATGATGTCAGTGATATGTGAAAATATGTTCAGTTTTTGTCGAGTAACGGTAGAAAAAGTTACAAATATTTAAGCATGTTTGGGTAAGCATACTTCTAAATATATATATATATTTTTTTTTTCTTTTTTTATCATGTTGGAATTTGTTACTTTTTTTCTACTTCAATGTTAAAAAATTGCTTGTTTTGAAAAAAAGTAGGATTAATTACTTTTAAAATAATTTTCAGCTCTAATCTATGTTTTCTGCGTTCGACAATGCCCTCTCTTTTTTCTTGTGCAGGTGTCTAATTGGTTCATCAATGCAAGGGTGAGGCTATGGAAACCCATGGTGGAGGAAATGTATCTAGAGGAACTCAAAGAGCAAGAGGGCATGGAATTCTTGGATGGTGCAGCTGCAGCCGCCGCCGATATTCTTGATGAAAATGATGGCCAACAGAATCAAAACCCTCCACCAGAGGCGGCGCATTTGGAACTAGATCATAAGCCAAGCAGTTATAAACTAGTTAGATCAGATTTTGAGCTTCTTTCTCCAGCTGAGCACCACATCCACCTCCACCACCAGCATGGTTTTGATAGAGTGACAGACTCTTATGGTGGTTCCATGCAATTGGACTTCTCCTCATATAATCACAATTCAGTCTTATATACTAGTGAAAATAGCGGTCACGATCAAGGTCGAGGCAGCCGAAGCAGTGGTGGTGGTGTATCTTTGACACTGGGTTTACAGCACCAAGGTTCAATTAATGATGGAGCGAATACATTTTTCTACCCTAGAGACCACATGGAAAATTGCCCACAAGTTGAATACTCACTACTGGACAGTGAAAACCAGAATTTGCCTCGTCAGAATTTGATGGGTGCCGAATTGCTACATGATCATTTGACATGGATAATGTCCAAAACAAAAGAATGATCAAAACCTAGGATTTTTATATGTTGCCGGTAACTACAATTTGCTTTAGTTGTTAAGAAATTAAAAGACAGTGGGCATGCATAAAATACCGAGTAGAGAACCATTTGTCTAGAATTTGGATTTGATACATTTGCTTCACTGTCTTCTTTCTTAATGAAGTGATTTCAAGCAACATTGGGAAATCAATGGCAAAAAATTGTTTATTTATATTTATATCTTCAAGATTCTATCTCACTCACCATTTTGATTTATTTCATAAAAAGTCGATACAAGAAGTTGTAGAGTTATTACAATGTTAACAACTTAAACATGAATCAACCATGAAAAGGTTTACATCTGCGGAGGAGCTCACGTGAAAAATACCGTATATGAAAAATACAAATTTCTCTCCGTCTTTCATAGAAATTCTATAAATCATGAAAGAGAGAGGGAGATGCACGTGAAAAATCTAAAATATATATATATATGATTAACATTATATTAAAAATATAGAAATACATTATCAAATTTATCTCGATTCAATTCAATTAGGTATCAATATAGAATATATCAATTAATGCAAGGTGATACTTTCTCTCTTCTCACTAAACTCTTGATAGCACAAGCTAACTAATAGTAGCATTTGTGGCTCTAAATCAAATCAAAGGTTCCAATTTCGTTGAGGCACATAAAGATTTTGTCTTCTTGTTAATATACTTATGGTTCATAAATTGACAGTGACAATGAAATTTAATTCAACAAATAAAGAGGTGACTCTTAATGCTATATATGCTATTGGAGAAATATGTCGCCTTCACGCCTAAATGATAACGATGGGCTTTTAAGGCCATTGGAGTGTCACTTACTTCCGGTACTCAAGAATTATGTTGTATAAATCGGTTAAAAGTTATGGTTTTACGCCATTGGCCGCAACTTAAAAGTCTTGATTTCCGCAGTATTCATATTTATCTGAAAAATCAAGGTGTGAAGGAAGGGATAGGCTGAGATTAGAGTTGATGCTTTGTTATGCTCTTGTTTGGCCTCAATTTTTTAAAATTTATTTATTTTAATTACATATTTAATGAAATTCACAAATTTTATCAACTTTTCAATTACAATTTCATCAAAATTTACTAAAAAAAATCTAATTTTTACATGTAGGAATAAATGTACAAATTATACTGCACATACTTTTCGCTTATCGTTTCTAAAATTTAACCTTTACATACTATGTTTTACCAAAGGGTAACAACAAACTTTTTTTTTTTTTTTTGAACGTAGGCTAATTATCTTCACATTACATTTTTTTTTTTGGTTGTATATACACCATATTTTAATTGCTTTAAAAGTCATTAATCTATATTTATTGTCACATTTGTGTCATCAACTTTTTTCACCACATTCTTACCCTCAACCTTTCATTACTTAGTATAACTTGTTCCTACTGACGATTTTCGTTCAAAAATTTTGTTAAGATAAAAAACTTATTTGTCCATTGTATTTTAAATAAACAAAACTAACCGAATTTTGTTAAGTATTTTAAATATTAACCTCTTATTTTAAAGCACACTAACCGAATTTTGGGATGAAAATCGTCATCATGGATAATATATGTGAATTAGTGAAATATCAAGAACAAGAATGCAATGGAAAAAATCCGAGGACACAAGTGTAACAATAAATAAACATTAAAGACTTTTAATGCAGTTAAAATGTAGTGCATTTATAAAAAAGAAATTGTATGTATAAAAATAACAAATCACAACCAATATTTTTCACTAATGCAACATTATTTATGCATACTATTAAAGCATGTTTGGGAGTTGTTTATAATGGATTTAGATTATAAATAAATAGAAATTTATATTTGATAAGTGAATATTACTTGTGAATCCTACAAAATGCATAGATAAAAAAGATATTTTGCTGATTACAAACAAGCCACTACAACAAAAATATTATTTTACGACAAGATATTTTGCAATATACGCAAAGTTGTCGCAATAAGTGATTTAGCGTGACAATTTTTAAGGTTTGTCGCAAATATTGATACGAGTAAAATAAGTATCAAAAAATATAAGGCGGCGTTAAAAGTTGTTGCGAAATATGAAAAGGCGTGACAAAAAATAAAGATTGTCCCAAAAAACAGTAGAAAAATAAGGCGCCAAAATATTTTTGGTAGGAAACTTATGGCGACAAACTTTTATTTTTTGCAACAAAGTGTTTGTGATGTAATAAGGTCTACTTTTTGCGACAAGGAATACTTGTTGCTAAAAATTCTGTAGATGGAGGAAAAAATTGCTATGGGAAAAACTATTTTTTGCAACAGACAAAAAATATTGTCGTAGGTCTTTCACAAAGCCCACCCTTATATTGTAGGCTCTAATATTGTCTTAGAGTAGAAGGATGTGGCAACGTGTAATGCATGTTGTAAAATGCCTCAAATGTACGTTGTTGTTAAGTTTTTGCGACGTCCTTTGTCCATTGCGTTTATTATGTTTTCAACGCTCTTTGCTTGTTGTCTTAACTTTTTTTGCAACAAGTATTTATTTTTTCATCTGGCTAAAGATTACATTTTAATATGTAATATAATTGTTTTCTTTTTAATTTTAACTAATTTTGATCAAGACGAAAAAGTTTAGAATAAAAGCTTTGTAAAATTTCTAGAAAAAAACTATCTCCAACAAAAAATCATTAGACGACACTTTCAATCACATAATAACTTACAAAAAGATCTACAAGGTTGTACCAATCCATAATGAAAAAAAGATACTTCAACACTTAAAGCAAATAAATAAACAAATCATAATTCAAATATTATCAGCATTTGATGACATGTTGAATATTGTTGTTAGTTCAAATTATTGTGAAGACGTGCCAACTTTGTTGGCGTGAGCTGTTAGAAGTTTTTTTAGGAAACAAAATCACATATATAATCACATCTTTTCAAGGCATAGAATTAGTCATTCAATTAACTACCAATTTGTATTATCCAAAAATAGGAGTATTCACTCTCCTAAATAAACTGTATTCTACATATTGAAATAAAAAAGAATGAAAATACCGTTTGGTTATAATTCTGACATGGTAGCAGAGAAAGACACAAATCCATGGTCTTCATGTGCAGATTTCTTTTAATTCTGTTCTTGTGAGTTTCACAAACACATGGAGGACCCCTAATATCATCACAGATTCCCCACCTAATACCGATGTCATGCTTACATATCTCACCACCAAACTTTCTGAAACCTTAACCAAAACACACATATCAGTCTCACTCATTGAAAATTCACCCCAGATTGGCATAAAACTGAATGATGCAAATTATGGCTTATGGTCCCAGGTTATGGAAATGTATATTTCTGGAAAGGATAAACTGGGTTACATTAATGGAGACACTCCTCCACCTCCGCTGACCGAGCTTTCCTTTAGAAAATGGCGAACTAAAAATGCCGTTGTCAAGGGATGGATTATTAATTCACTGGACCTTGCACTCATTGGGAATTTTATTCATTTTTCTAGTGCAAAAGAAGTCCAGGATGCGATTGCCACAACTTATTTTGATGGGAATGATAAATCCCAAGTCTATGACCTTCGAAGAAGGGTGACCCGACTAAGACAGGCGGGGGGATCTATGGAAAAATACTACACCGAGCTACATGCGTTGTGGCGCGAAATTGACTTTCGTCGCCCAAATCTGATGAAGTGCGCTGCTGACATCCGACAATTCAACAACCTAACCCAAGAAGATTGAGTTTATACATTTCTTGATGGGCTTGATGACCGCCTCGACGACATACGTAGTGGAGTTTTGCAGATGGACCGTCGAGCACGCATATGCGTACGTTCATAGAGAGGCAATACAACAGGTGGTCATGGTACCTAGAGACTCCGAAGATCCTCCCGAAATGGTTCTGGCTACCAAAAGATTGAGACTTGGACTGACTGCTGGAGTGAATTCTTCAAAATGGAACTCAAATAAAAGTGGGTCAAATAAGTTAAAGGGAGTGGATGAAGAAATTAAATGCTCCTATTGTGGACATAACATACATACATAAGAAAATTGTTTTAAACTTAACGGGTACCCTGATTGGTGGCATGACCTGCAAGAAAAAGGAACAAAAATGGGGCTGGCACTGATAGGCGAATATGCAAGGTAGCCATGGTAACAGGTGACTCTCAACTATCTTTGATCCCTCAAAATGGGTCTTTACAGGATATGGACCCCGTACCAGAACTAGGTAATTTTGGTTCAATTCATGTTTCATCACGAGTGATAGGAATAATAATTTCTGGCTACTTGATTCCGGGGCAACTGACCATATGACAAATGATGAAGGAGATTTTACTCAGAGGTCCTTACCTCGACGCACCATTGTTGTGAATGCTAACGGAATTGTTTCCCCAGTTACCGAAGCTGGCTCTGTATCTATGTCTCCCTCCCTACATTTATCTCATACTTTGCTTGTCCCGTCACTTTCACATAAATTATTATCTGTGAGTCAAGTGACTACTGAATTAAACTGTGCAGTACTTATTTATCAAAGCTTTTGTCTTATTCAGGATATTCTCACCACGGAAATACTTGGGTGTGGTACTAAGAGAGGGGGGTTATACTACACGGAGGATGTCAGTGTACGCTATACTCATCATGTTCAGAGTAATGTAAAGGAATGGCAGGTTTGGCTATTGCATCGATGTCTTGGACATCCATCATTCGGTTATTTAAAGCACTTATTACCTAGCCTTTTTTCGAATAAGGAATTTTCTGAATTTAAATGTAACACCTGCACTTTAGCAAAAAGTCAACGTACTTCTTATCTGTCGAGCATGAATAAAAACAGTGTTCCTTTTTCTTTAGTACACTCGGATGTACGGGCCCCTCACCAAATTACTACAACATCTGGGATTCGGTGGTTTGTTATCTTTATTGATGATTGCACTCGTATGACCTGGCTTTATTTGTTAAGAAATAAAGATGAAGTGTTCAAGGTATTTCAGTCATTCTATACCATGTTTCAGACTCAGTTCTCTGCCAAACTCAGAGTTATTCGATCTGACAATGGTGGTGAATTTGTTAACCAACGCTTTCGTACCTATTTTGAACAACATGACCTCATTCACGAGACGTCATGCCCTCACACTCCTCAACAAAATAGCATTGTTGAACGAAAAAATCGACACATTCTTGAAACTTCAAGAGCTCTCATCCATGAAGCCCATGTTCCAAATTGTTACTGGCCTGATGCAGTATCCGCAGCTGTATACTTGCTCAATCGGATGCCCTCTAAAGTCTTAAATTTTAAGACTCCACTTCAGGCCCTATCGTCCCATGTTACTCTTCCTACAGCCCCCATGCTCCCTCCTCGAGTGTTTGGTTGTGTGGCCTATGTTCATCTTCACAAAAATCAACGAATGAAACTTGACCCATGTGCTATTCAATGCCTCTTCTTGGGATATGCTACACATCAGAAGGGCTATCGATGTTATGATCCGTCTTCCAAACGTACCTATGTGACTATGGATGTTGCCTTCTCGGAGTCTGACATATTTTTTTCTCCGACACCTAATTCTCCTCTTCAGTGGGAGATGAGGGATGAAGAGTTGAATTGGTTGAAGTTTGAGTGGTCAAACAATCCTGAAACAGATACAACTCTGACAAATACTGATAAGGTTGAACCAACTGCAGAAGCTGAACCAAAATCCACTGAACAAGAACCTCCTTCTTCAGTATCCGCAGACCTATCTCCTGAGAATATCTCTGAGGTAAGCACTTCTCCCCATATAAGAAATTTAGATACTCCTAGTGGCTACACTTTACCTTTCAGGCATAATCGAGGCAAACCGCCAAGTAGATACTCTCCAGACATTGAAGAACAAAGATCAAGGTATCCAATTACCAACTACATATCCACTATGAAGTTATCTGAACCGTTGAGAGCTTTTGCACATATTCTCTCCTCTAATCATGTTCCGACGGGAATTAAAGAAGACTTATTAGACTCCAAATGGACTCAAGCAATAAAGGATGAGATGGAGGCACTAGAAAAGAATAACACATGGACACTGGTTCCACTACCTGAAGGAAAGAAGAGAGTGGGGTGCAGATGGGTGTTTTCAATTAAATACAAAGTAGATGGATCTATTGAACGATACAAAGCGAGGCTAATCGCAAAAGGCTACACACAGACATATGGGGTAGACTACCAAGAGACCTTTTCACCAGTTGCTAAACTTAACACTGTCAGAATACTACTATCCCTAGCACCCAACCTTGGCTGGCCACTACATCAGCTTGATATGAAGAATGCATTTCTCCATGGTGACCTCGAAGAAGAAGTCTATATGGATCTCCCTCTGGGGTATACAAGGCCTTCATACAATGTCGTGTATAAATTGCAGCGAGCACTATATGGCTTGAAACAATCACCACGAGCATGATTTGGACGATTTAGTGTGGCAATGAAAAAATATGGGTTCAAACAGAGTGACTCAGACCATACACTTTTTCTGAAACATAATGTGGGCAAAGTAACTGCGATGATAGTCTATGTTGATGACATGATTATCACGGGGAATGATAAAGAAGAGATATCCAGAATTCAGAAACAGCTGGCATCCGAGTTTGAGATGAAGAACCTGTGAGGTCTTAAGTATTTCTTGGGAATTGAAGTGATCAGATCAAGGAAAGGCATATTCCTATCCCCAAAGAAAGTATGTGCTAGACTTATTGGCTGAAGTTGGGATGTTAGGATGCAAGCCAGCAGATACTCCAATCATCCAGAACCATCGATTAAGTGATGTTTCAGATCAAGAGCCTACATATTAAGGGAGATATCAAAAGTTAGTTGGCAAACTTATATACTTGTCACATACCTGTCCAGATATTGCATCTGCTGTAAGTGTGGTTAGTCAATTTATGCATAACCCAAGTAAAGATCACATGGATGCTGTGACTCGAATACTCCAATATCTAAAATCTTCACTAGGTAGTGGACTGATGTTCTCAAAGAATGATCACTTGAAAGTTGAAGGATATACAGATGCAGATTGGGCTGGAAACATTTCAGATAGAAGATCTACCTCAGGCTACTTCATGTTTGTAGGCGGAAATCTTATTACATAGAGAAGTAAAAAACAAAAGGTGATATCATTGTCTAGTGCTGAAGCAAGTTTCGAGGAATGTCAAAAGGACTTTGTGAACTCCTCTGGGTCAAGAAACTACTCACTGAACTCGGCTTTGCTCCTACTTCTGAGATGGATCTCTATTGTGACAACAAAGCCTCCATTGCCATATCTCATGACCCAGTTCAACACGTCAGAACAAAACATATGGAAGTAGATCGACACTTCATCAAGGAAAATCTGGTAGCAAAGACAGTTCGTTTTCCTTTTGTGAAGTCCAAGGATCAACTAGCGGACATACTCACAAAGGCGATTAGTTGGGCATCAACGACCTGTATGCATCAACTTGAGGGGGAGTGTTGGCGTGAGCTGTTAGAAGTTTTTTTAGGAAACGAAATCATATATATAATCACATCTTTTCAAGGCATAGAATTAGTCATTCAATTANACATACTCACAAAGGCGGTTAGTTGGGCATCGGCGACCTGTATGCATCAACTTGAGGGGGAGTGTTGGCGTGAGCTGTTAGAAGTTTTTTTAGGAAACGAAATCATATATATAATCACATCTTTTCAAGGCATAGAATTAGTCATTCAATTAGCTACCAATTTGTATTATCCAAAACTATGAGTATTCACTCTCCTATATAAACTGTATTCTACCTATTGAAATAAAAAAGAATGACAATACCGTTTGGTTATAATTCTGACAAACTTGACCCGATACAAAATTTTGTAAAATATTTAAAAATATTTCCGATGGTAAAATTTTGTTGCTAATAAGACAAAAAATTAAAAACATGTTAAAAATTTAGCAAAATTCTATTTTTTATCCTTCCGCATGAAAACACACTTTCTCTAAGTTGGGATAGATCTGGACTGTAGATTATCAAGATCCAATGACAATCGTTGGACCCCTATATAAAGTAATAGTCTCATAGATTAGGTTATATGAAAACAATCTGTTCTTTCTTAAATAGTGGTTGCACATTCATCACTCTAAAAGCTTCGTGCAGTTCTTAGTGGCCATAATTTTAAGTATCAGAAGCCAAAGCCATGATTTTGCGACAACTGTCAAACACATGCTTAACTACTTTATAGTTTTCAAAATTTTAAGTATCAGAGGCCATGATTTTTATTTAATAGATGATTTCCTTTATTTAGTCTTTTTTTTTTTGTCATCTTCTTTTTCTTGAACTCTAAATAAATAAGAAATTAGAACATAGATCAATAATATAATAAAACCTTGTTCTTATCACATAAGCTAGACTTTGGTCTCTCAGTATCATTAATTTTAGATATTACACTTAATTAAAATTCAAACTTTATTATACAAAAGAAATGTAGTGCGTGCATGTCAGGCATTGAGCGTACTCCTCTCTCTATATAACACGACAAGGCCACCAAGATTTGAGCATTTGGCTTACTGAAGAATGCACTGTTAATGTCATCATATCGAGGACAAAATTAAATTCTTTGTAGTGAATTGTGATGTTCTAATTAATAAGCTTTGGTTAATGAATACATATTTAAAAAATAAAGTAAAATAACTTTTATATTAGTTATTTAAATTTTAAAATTAGCTTCTTATTCCCTTTAAGATGAAGTTAAAATATTTATATCATTTTTTATAAAAAAAATTTCTAAAATGCACGCATAAGTTTCTTGGATTTTGTTGTGGATAGTTTTTCTTTCTTTTACATTTTTGTTTTTGATGAATCTTGATAGAAGAGAATGCAAGTATAAATATTTCAAAAAAAAAAAAAAATACAATTCTGTGTAAAAATATATTATTAATTTAGTTAAAGACTTGACCATAAGTTATTTTTATATAAAAGATATGGAAGGAATACAGAAAATTAATTTATTAATGAGAAAAAAATTAAAATTAAAATTATTTTATTTTTTATTTTTGTAAAGTATCAGATATTGTAATATACATGGTGTGATTTGTTCATTACACATGATATTTTCTTGCTTAGCTATTTATAATGACAAACTTATAAGTTTTTCATTATTTTTTTTTGACGGAATTTGTACTATGTTATTATTAAGGAAAAATATATAGCCCCTGTTTGATGGAAATTTTAATTTCAGTCAAAATCAATAATTAATTTTAACAACACATTTCATGGAATCCACGAATTTTCAACTATACACTTTATTAACTTTTATCAAAATATACTAAAAATTTGATTTCAATCCCCATAGCATAATATGTAAATTTTAAATTTTTTTCCCCACAGAGTGGCTAGCATTAACATAAAAGCATATATAACCCAACTTTTATTCGGGTTAGAAAAATAAGATTTAACTTATCTGGTTATATTTTTGCGAACAAATCCCTTATATCGTAATTGAGTGGTCTCAACTGCAAATGAGTTGAGCAAAAACTCTTAACTTCTAATCTCTTTTTATCCAGTTTGACTTGAATCAAGCAATTTAACTTAAGTCAAGTAGAAAATAATGTAACATTTGGAGTAACATATTGATTTCAAAATATCATTGAATTTATGATCGACACACCAAAAAAAGCAATAATATTCATTATTGTTTATAATCATCATCAGTTTAAGCAATACATGAAACTAAAGGATGGATATATTGACACCATGTTATTTTATTTTGCCACTACTTCATAATCACGATCTAATTAAAATATATTTTATGAAATGCGCCACAATAATTTTATAATTATAACCTTAAGCCAATAAAAAATAGAGAAGAACATAAAGAAGACAATCTAGACGTTACACCACACCCTCTCTATGAAACATTGTTTCGCACTACATTTTTTTGCAACTCCATAGTCATGCAATCCATTTCTTGAATCAATTTCTCAAATACATCACCAACGACATTTGTAGACAACCCACGTCCTAAGATTATTATCCGTATCTTAAATGTTTTTGTCTAAATTTTATTTTATTTTATTTTGTTATCCATAAAAAAGTTATATTGCATTTTAAACAAAATAATGTATGGTTTTCAATAGAGAGATCCCAGCAATATCAACCATCACATTTTAGAAAGGGGACATATTAATATATTTTTTAAAATTAAGCTGAGATTCACTTTCAAAAAAGTAAATTAAAATATTATAATTATCAAAATAAATAAATTTAAAAAGCAAGTCAGTTTTACTTTTTCAAGCATAACCAAATGTACTCTCGATTTTGTTTTGTCCTTAGAAGAAAAGTCATTCACTAATGGTCCGTTTGATTGTAAATGTGAAAAATGAGTGAAAAGAAAATGAATTCTAAGAAATTGAATTGCCTAGAAATTGTTTTACTTGAAATTATAATTAATTGTGTTTGATTGAAATAATTTTTCACCTGAAAAATGTTGAAAGTCTAGTGTCCGTTTTGCTTTGTTTTTCATAAAAATTGTCTATTAAAGTTATAATTTCTTTTACCATTGGATCTA